>VZRU01000895.1:26722-75904 GCA_013398155.1 Pedionomus torquatus
CCTCTGAGTGGATGTCAGCTGTCTGCTTGCATCGGTTCTCTTACCCGTTCTTCTCCCTCACCCCAGGTACTGTGCTTTTAGAAAGCACCCAGCTGGTTTTCTAAATGCTTTCAGCAGGGTAGAATCTGTGCTCGGAAGATTTTTTGTGTGCTTATTGATGCTAGCAAAGAAGGGGCAGTTACTTATTTGACATCAATCATTTAAACAAAATAAAGGAACAGGATGGTACGATATCTGGGGGAAACATTCTCAGATTCTTCTCGAGCTGAATTTGGGGCCCCTAATTCTAGTTCTGTTCCTTCTTGTTGAGAAGAGGCTCTTTGTGCTCTCCTCGCAGGAGCGCCTGCCTGTCTAATGTGCTGGAATTGATGGGCAGGTTTGTCCCTTTGTGTGAGATCTGTTCCTTTTGGCTCCCCCTTCGCAGGTGGGCGCAGCAGAACCACTGAGATCCATCATCCTGCATCAAAACTGAATTACTGTCATTTCGATAACGGATGGCTGTGTGAGAACTCGGGCTCATCTGTTACTTCAATTAGTAAGAGACCCAGAGGAGGGAGCCCTTTGTCTCAGAAAAACAGGGATTCGTAGGCTCCTGGGGAGAAATAGGTTTTCTTCAAACTGTAAGGGACCTTTTCCTGGTTCACAAGCTTTTTACCAAACTTTCCTTCAGTAGCTGGATCCACAAGGATGCTCTGAATCCCACTGTATGGCTCTGGGGAAAGTGCTCTTTATTTTTGTCTCTGCCTGTGTTCTCCTTTTCATGGAATCATGGAGTTGTCAGAGTTGGAAGGGACCATTAGAGATCATCTAGTTCAGCTCCCCTGCTAAAGCAGGACTGCATCCAGGCAGGGCTTGAAGGTCCTGGAGACCTCTGAAGGGACTCCACACCTTCCCTGGGCAGCCTGTTCCAGGGCTGTGTCACCCTCACCCTAAAGAAGTTTTTCCTCATATTTGAATGGTACTATCCTATGTTCCAGCTTGTGCCCGTTGCCCCTCGTCCTGTCACTGGGAACCACTGAAAAGAATCTGTCTCCATCCTCTTTCAAGCCACCTTTCAGATACTTATAAACATTAATAAGGTCTCCCCAAGAGACCTCGTTAGCAATCCTTAGCAAGGATGCACTTTTGTGTATTTTCTCACTCACTGTTTAGCTCTGTCCTTTGGGGTTTGGAGGCTGTTGAGATATTAATGACTCATTTCCACAGGCAGGACCTTCACAACCTCCACCTGCTTCTCCAGGGCCAGTTTGGGAACTCAGCTTATCGGGGTCCCCCATCTGCTTCTCTGCTCAAAGTGCCACATGGGTTCCTCATCAGAGGTTGTTTGACAAAACGTCTCAGTGCTTTGTGTAAGGCGAAGATGAGTTGGATACAGGTGTGAGAACACGCTCTGACCCACTGCCTACCTTGCTGCCGCTCTGTCCTCCTCCCTGGAGTCTTTCCTCTCTTTCTGTTCTCCATGTGCATTCTTGGTAGAGCTCTACGTGAGGGATTTTTAAGGATTCGTTCCACCCTGATTAATTGTAATCTTCCTTGCACGATCCACGTTCTAGGTTCCTAGGGAAAGCATCGTTCTCTAAAATACTTCAGCTG
The DNA here is from genome assembly GCA_013398155.1 of Pedionomus torquatus. NCBI lineage: Eukaryota > Metazoa > Chordata > Aves > Charadriiformes > Pedionomidae > Pedionomus > Pedionomus torquatus. The sequence continues at coordinate 28,316 of VZRU01000895.1, forward strand.
GGATGAATTGATATGTTGGAGCTTTACTCAGAAGGGGAAAGAATCCAACAAAGTTTTGGAAGGGCGGTAACGACACTTCCTCTTCTGTACAAGAGTGAAGACGATCCTCCTCTTCCAGGAGATGTGAGATTTCAAAGGAGGGAAGTTGCTGTGCTCGAAGAGGAAAGCCTTTGGGCTTTTGGAAAACAATTCCCTGCAACAGGGACTATTTTCAAAGCGGAAATTAAGGGGTGTAAAAACCATAGCCTTTAACTGCATCGACACCTGAAGTGTTGTGGTGAAAATGCCAGTGCTAGGATTTTAGTTTTTATGGGTACGTAACGCAAGATACTCAGTGTTAGGGATTCACACAGCTCACGTATGATTTGATTGAATTAATTTGAATTAAGAGAAAGAGGCTTTAAGTTCAGACCAGACACAGCACTTCTAGCTTTTTAAAACTTTCAGAATAAAAATACTGTTTGTGTATCTCCATATGGCACCAGTTTCACCAGTCATTTTCAGCAAATGCATTTGTATTCAGAGTATTCTGTGTTTTGTGGCTTTTTGTGTTTAATCCAGGTGGCTGATTTGGATTTCTCGTCTGTAAACCGGGATCTGTTTCGATGACTTACGTTGATTAAAACTTCAGTCGTTTCAAAGGAAGGATTCTGGTGAATCGGAATGTGATTTCCATTTCACCTTCACGCCGTATAAAACCTGGCTTGATTTTGCTCTATTGTATGTTTGTACGCTGTACTCAGCATTGTGCCCATCGGGATGTCCCTGTTGGGTAGGTGGACATCCTTAGTATTGCTAATAAAGTACATATTTGCCATTTAGTAAAGCATAAAAAGCCTGGAATATTTTGTTGGGTAAAGGCATACAGTTGGTACAGCTGTGTCTTCTGAAAGCTGGGTTCTTGGAATTCCTTGGGAGACTTTTTTTTGGATTAAGTTCTCTTCAGCACTCAAAGCACACCATATTTAGTATCCTGTCTCATAAACCTTTCCAAACACTTTAAAAAAGTTGCAATGCTTATGTGAAAGGCTGAATTTATGACAAATCCGAGTTTGTCTCCCTGATTTCCTTTGAGTTCTGAATTGCTCGGCTGTTTGTCCTAATTATATCCTTAAACCAGAAGGTATTGGGGAAACAAGGAAGATGCTCCCAGCCATGGAAGCAGCTCTTTCAGCAGAGATTCTGGTTTGTCTCAAAATTTAAGCTAAACTGACACAAGAGATTTTTTTTTTTCCTGCTGTGTTTTGCTGTCCCTAAACTATCAATAATTTAGGATGTGCGTACTGCAAAGCGCCTTGTTTTGGTGGTTCGTGCTGTCTGTTAACGTCTCTGTGCTGATGCCTGTCTCGTGTGCATGTGTAACTTGGCTTGATATCTACTCGCTTTGTTTATCTGTGTTGTCATGTCCCTTATAGATGCTGTTGGTGACAGACGCAGGCTGCAGTTGGATTTGGCCGGCTCCCTCTGTAGAATGGTGTGTTTGGAGTTGCCTGGATAACCCTTCCAGCACTCGGGTGTTTTCCCCACCCCATTCACTCTCCTTACTTAACCCAGGATTTGCTGTTTGTGTGTGTGTGTGCACAAAAATAGCCCAGCAGAGACTCTGTTTGTATCTTCCTACCCGTAGTTTTTTTTTTGTTTTTTTTTTTTTTTTTTNATGAGTTTTTTTACATCAGTACAGCTGTTGTGGAAGCAGAAGCTATTGAAAAAGCTTCCAAAAGCAAGAGGTGTGGAGCGAGTGCACGTTCTTGGGTTGGTCCTCAAAAGTATTCCGTGTTGCTCCTTTCGGAACCAGCTGCAAGGAGGTCGCTGTTTAAAAATCTTCTCCTTTCAGACTTTCTGACGTGAGGATTCTGTGCATCTTGCCTCCTTGGGCTCTGCTCCTGTCTCCTGGTTCACCTACTGAGGATGTAAGGAGAGGTTCTTCAGGGTCAGCCACCCACCTCCTGGAGGTTCTAGCAGGTACCACTCTGAGGAGCACACTGATTTCTTGAGGACTTTCTCAAAGGTATTTTACTGGAGATCCACTGTACTTTGGCTGCCTTCTCTGGTTTTAAATCAATGGCCTCGAAAAGTTTTTGATCCATCCACCATCCACCTTCCAACAACAGTCTGGGATTAGGAAGTTTTGTTCTTAGAGTCCCCCAAACTGGCTGAAAGGTGGATGTGACCTCCCCACCATGCTGGTCACAGCACTGGGCACCTGGGGCAGGTTGGGCACCGCTGCTCTGTGCGACAGCATCTCCTCACCAATGTTCCTTGATGCAGGAGCCCACAGGAAGACCCCACCACTGCAAGTCATTTTCTGAGTCTAATCCCCAGTTCAGGGCTGGGATCAGATTTGATTCCTTTTTTTTTGCCCAAGCAGTTTAACTCTGTGTCTTTTTGTATAACATGGGAATAACATCACTGGCATCTTGTGCAGTTTGAAATCCTTGGGTGGAATGACCTCAAGAATTGCAAACTATTTGTTACGTGGGGTCCAAAATCCCAACTCCAGGTCTGTTTGTGTCCTCAGCCAAGTTAGCAGCTCCAATCCTTCTGTTTCTTGTGAGCTGAGACAAGATACGCTGATATTTAAAAAACCTTGGATCAGGCTTTCTCCCCAGCTTGGAGAATTAGCTCTGTCTTTACTGATTTTTCTATTCTAAGAAGAATAGGAAGCGTATCTGAAATTAAATTATTATCCTATTTTTTGCTCCTTAACTTTAATTTTAAAATGGGCTATTTTTACGTTATTAAATCTTGTGCCAGACACCCAAATTGCGGTTAGGAAAGGAGGTGAATGTGTCTGGCATTTTCCAGCACACGCATGGCCGTATCTAACCTAAAATGAGAGTCGCTGGTCCTGGGAGGCGTTGGGGAGATGTCGGCGAGCAGCGGGAAGCGTGTCTGAGCCCAGCAGCCTGTGTCAGGTCTCCGGAGGTCAGACCACAGCGCCTTTTGTGCCTTTAGTATTTCTCCCCCCACCCCTCCCTTTTCTTTCTCCCTCTCCATGTGTATTTTGTCTCCTCCTCCTCCTCCTCCTGTGCCTGTGTCTTTCTTTGCCTCCACTCTTCTTCCCTCCCCTCCTCCAGATCGATCGCTGGCCGAGGAGACCTCCAAAGGGCCGGGCGCTCGGTGGGCTCGTCCTTGGTCCTCCTGCCGTTTGCCGAGTCAAGGGTATCTCTTTGCAGGCTGGGAGAGATGCTGTTCCTCCCGGTGATGTGATTGCATAGCAACACAGCAGTGCAGGGCGGTGGAGGAGGAGAGGCAAGGAGCCTGCCGACAGCAGCGCTTCAGCCTCAGCATGCAGCCCTGTCACAGGGACTCCTTTGCTGATTCACAGAGGCAGCCCCCATCCCTGCTCCTGAAGCCCTCCGGCCGCTGCCCCCCACGCCTCACACCCGGTGGACTGGGAAGGTAGGCCACGACAAAATTTGTTTTCCTCCTAGGATGGTGTAGCTGGGCTGGAAAAGGGGAAAATATCAGCGGATTGTTAACCTGGGCAATGAGCTCTTTGGGCGTGTGTGCATGTGCATATCCCTTCACAGAAACACTGTCTGGGGTGAGGAAACTCGTGGAGAAGAAAAGAAGGGTGTTGGGAGGGGGGACACACAGTGGGAGTAAGAGAGGTGGCCGAGATCGTTTCCAGCAGGGAGAGGCTGGGGACCGGTTCGTGATGCGGTTTCCCAGGGCAGACAATAGTAGCCGGCATCCCGATGTCACCAGCTTTGATTCTTTGCATGCTGAAGGCTCATTTACCCCGGTGGTGTTTTCGCCTGAGCTGAAGCACTGCCCTGGGCAGGGTGCGTGGTGGCCTTCTAGCATCCCCTGGGAGGGTTAAACAGCAGGGGCAAGGCAGGGACCCAAATATTTCTCCAGTAGTAAGCTGGGATCAGACTCCAGTCCCAGCTCAGCCCTTTTCATTCACTACCGTGCCCGGTCCAGCCCTGCTCCTTTATGTGTTCGCCCTCCCCTCCCCCAGCTTCTCCCCAATCCCTTTCACTCATTCCTCTCCCTCCTCCTCCTCGTTCAAGGCCTTATATTGCCTCTGCTGACCTTCCCTTTGCTGCGGGCAGCCCTGACCGGCTGCAGAAGATGCGGGACCTTTCCTGCTCCCCGGGGCTCAGCGCTCTTCTTCCCTCTCCGTGCTGGACAAGGCAGCCTGGGCAGCGGTTCACCATGATTTAGTGCCGCTTTGCACGACAGATTATTAGCTTTCCCTGCTCCAGCCTCTTCCCTCCAGTCTTCCCTCCAGCACGGCATCGCAAGCGTAGAGCATCCTGCTCGTGGGGGTCTCCCTGCTGAACTTGCCTGTGTGCAGTGACAGGGTATGGAGCGGTTACTCCCACACTCCTAAGCACCCTGCTGTCTGTAGGAGAAGCCGATATTTGTTTGGGTTTTGGTTTCTTAGCCTTGGAAAATACCTCGAGTCAAATCTTTGCCGGTCTGTGTTTTACCTGTGCCCTAACCTGAGGTCCTTTGCACCTTTTCCCCCTCTGCTGCTCACTGATCTCTCTGGAGGAGTGAGAGTTCGTGCTTGATTATTCCCTTTGATGGCCCTTATCGCCCGATCCTAGTACCCTACGGCCACACCACAGTGCGAAGTCCCGGCTCCAAGGCTCAGCCGTGCCGGGAGGGGTTTCCAATATTCTGGCAGCCGTGTGTGAGCGCATGTGCCAGCCGGCCGTGGCTCCAGTGCCATCTCTCATCCTCCCCTGCCAGTTCCCCACCCTGGAAACCTGCTTTCTTTGCCGCTGTGGGAAGGGGCCAGGGAGGGCTCTGGTGTGATGACACTCCAGAAAAGCACCAGACCACAGACATGCGATTTCAAACTATCTTGTTTTGTAGCGCTGTGCCTGGAAAGGTGGGTGCCTGGAGTGCTGGATGCTGTGTTCAGGTCCTCTTTGTTAACTGATGAAATTAAGATGAGAACCATCTCTCTCTCTGGATTAATACCTGAGACAGATCAATCCCACTTGCTAAAATCGGCCAGGACTCTAAGCGTGAATGGGGTTGCTCGAGTTGGAGTGACTCTTTTCAAAACTAAACAAAGTGAGACAGGGAAGGGATTAAATTAATGGGTGCAAACAAAAGCCCTGAGTTCTGTAGACGTATGGTGAATTTCTGATTCTAATACAATTCTGAGAAATATATTCAAGGCCTCCACTTCAGGCTGGATGCCTGTGAAAAAAGCATAAAAGATGAATTGTGAGTCTCATGAAACAAGACACGCTGACCAGAAAGAATTCGGTCTTCAAAAAAAACCTTCATTTTCATAGGTACATAAAGATGAAACTGAGCTTTTCAAAATTGAGCCAAAATAGCTCCCTCCCATTTCCCTTTGTTGTTTCTCATAGCATAAGAATAAGGTCACTCTGATACACCTAAGAAAGGAAAGGAAAGGTGACTTCATGTGCCACGGCTTAAAAAACGTATGGCCTCAGGAGGCCAGAGCACCCCGTGCTTCGACTGGGTGTTTATCATGGGGGCAAGGCATAATAATATTCAGTGCGGAGGAACAGCTATTAATTTGATACTGGGGATGAGAAACGAAATGCCAAGGAAGCTGAAGTCAGGGCCAGCATTGCCTCGGCTATCGTGGTGCAGAGGGTGTGCTCTTTCCACTATCGCTAATTGGTTCCATGGTGTGGCAAATGGGTGGTGTGGCTCTCACAAAGCAGCGACCTTCGTTTCCTGCCTCTATCAGCCAGGAAGGGAAAGCTCAGGTCCTTAGAGGAGAAAGACAAAGACGAGACAGGATTTTTAGTGGGTTTAAACGGGCTGGTTTCAGGGCTACGGGACATAATCAAGTCTGTGAGGAATTGGCTTCGATTTTTATGGCTGCTGCAACCTTCCAGTGGCCATTAGGCAAGTTATTGCCCCCTCGCTGTCCCTTTTGGGAGGCTGGAGGGTGTTTGATGCTTCTCCTGCTCCTTTGGGCTGTCAGGTCTATCAGCAGCTTCTCTGTGTCCAGCACAGCGGGGCCATGTATTTACAGCTGGGTCCTCAGGGTGCTCGAGTATTTATTTGTAGTTCTTGGCTAACTGAAGGAGGGGAAGAAGAAGAGATGGGAAGAATTCCCAGGCAAAGTGAGTTTTGGAGAGAGCAGCTTAAAACCCAGCTGGGCATCTGAAATGGCGTGTAAAAGAAATTTAGGTTTCCATCTTCCTAAATAAATTCCCAGATGTTATTTTTTAAGCAGGGAGAGGAGCAGTCGGTTCTGCATGGCCCTGTTGTGGGCATGCACCCACGTTCACCTGGTTAGCTTGGGACATCATCGTCCCAGTTTCCTGGTGCGAGACCAACTGGTTCAATTTTCCAGCTGGAGTTTTTGTGTTCACCTGCGTATTCTTTTGCTCGGGAAAATGGAGAGCGAGTGAGCCAACAGAAGAGATGCTGCTGCTTTATTAGGACCTGTGACACTTGTTTATCCGTTGAATTAAAATACCATCTTGGTTATGAGCTCCAAGTTCAAGTGGTCATTTAAGAATGCAGCTCATTAGAGGCAAGAGTGTCCCACTTCACCCACCCTCAGTAAATAAGGCATCTTCTGTGCCACTTGCTGACTGCAAGATTAATGTTACTTCTTAAGGACAGCGGCTTAATTGAAGGCCCCTTCATTCTAATTAATGATGGGGACCTGGTACTTGGGTGGAAGTGCAGTGCGAAGCCCAGCCACATTTTTAGCATCTGTTTTTTTTAGCCCTTGGATGATGGAGTTGTAAACACCCTCTCATGTGGAAGGTCTGCTTGTACCCCATCCCTGGAGGTGTTCAAGGCCAGGCTGGATGGGGCTTTGAGCAACCTGGTGTGGTGGGAGGTGTCCCTGCCCATGGCAGGGAGGGTGGGAACTCAATGATCTTCAAGATCCCTTTTAACTCTAACCATTCAGTGATTCTGTTCTATGGTTCTATTCAGTTGCTGATAGCCCTTTTCCCCTTTCCTTCCACACAGGAGCAAGTGAGAACCAGGAGACTGTTGGGGTGATTTTTATTCTTTTTTAAAAAGGAGTTTATTTGAGTATCTATTCCTGATTTATAAAGAAATGGAAACTAAGGGCCCATGCTCAAAGAGGGAGCTGTGTTATTGTTATACCCGGTCCCTGTGGGACAAAAACCTTCTCTTCCTTCTTTCTCACCAAACCTTGACCTAGCAGGGTCTTGGGAAGTAGGTCCACCAGCCCTCGATCTCAGGCTTTAAACTATTTCCTTACACGTGCAGAAAATGATTTTTTGCTGGAACAGGATGTGCCGTTGTGCTGTGGAGGGAGTCCTGCTGTCTGCCAGCTTGGGAATGCTCCCTTTGTCAGCGTCTACATGGGAGCTGAACTTTGAAATATCCACAAGCCTCCCACCTTTCCCCTTAAAGGACACGGGGCACGCTGAGCTGAAATGTTATTACTTCTCTGGAACAGTCAGTTAAACAACAACAAAGCTATTAACATTTCCAGCAGCAGGGAATGTGTTTGTATTTCCATTCCCCTCATGGGATGAAGGCTGAGCTGCCCTGCCTCGAAACGTTGCTGTAGGGTTTTTTTTCCTTATAGCCTAGGATCTGAAGTGGAAAGTTTCAAGCCGGAAAGAACGTTTTGGAGGAAATCAGCAATTCAAAGCACAAGCCTTGTGATCAAGAGACCTCTTGACCCATATGCTGTATTTGCTGCCGTTCTATGTGGTAGAGAGGCGGAAATTCAACATCTGATGTCGAATTCTGGCTTCTGTGGCAGTTCCCTGATCCTGGGGGTTACCTTTAGAGGTGCAGGTCAGCCGCAGTGTGAATTTCCTTGATGTTTGGGAGGGTCTGGATCTGAGTTTGTATCAGCAAAGCTAGAAACGGCACGAACGCATCGGGCAGCGTGTGTGCTGGTGGCGAGCTGTCACCTCGCTGTGGTCTGGGATGGAGAAGCGATGCTGCAGGAGATGGGGCATCACCAGTGCACCCCAGCGCTGCTGCCCCGGCTGTGGCTGCTGCAACGGGTCTGTAGGTGGGAGGCTGCAGAGATCACTGAGCTTGAATTAGTAAGGTAGAGCTGAAGCAGAACTGGTTGAGCAAAGGCAGAGAGAGCATGGAGAACAACCAGGTCCTACGTGTGGGTATCCATACGACATGCTTTCGTGTCTGGGCTTTCTTTTCTCTTGCCTTTCTGTAAAGCTGAGATGATGCTAACAGTGAGATTAGATCACTATTTTATCTTAATCAGAGCCCAAACAACAACAAAAAAGTGGCATTGTGACTGGAGATTGCCTTCCAGATCTATAGAATAGAGAAGGGGACACTGCTAAGTGGCTTTATGGGTCACACAGTTTTAAAACCAGAACAAAAAAGGGAATTTTATATGAGTAAAAACTCATTAAAAGGTGGATGATAGTGTGAGATATACATATGGGGGAGCTGAGGCTCTAGGTGATTGTCCTTCTGAATATTAAAGGGAAAAATAATATGTTTGAAAATATAACCTGTTATTTGGGCTATGTCTGTTATGTCTACATAGAAGCAGTCATGATGGTGAAATCCTCTCTCCCCTCTTCCTTTTAAACCTTGGGCACCTCCTGTGGTTCGAGAAACCCAGCCCTTGTTAAAAATGCAACGAGGGACTCGCTAACACAGGAGATCATTACAGCAAATTGTATAACTAGATGCAAAACCAAGCTGGACAGTCACATGAAAAAAGATTGCAACATTAGTACAAATACGCATTTTAAAAAATGCCTCCTTTCAGTCTTCAGCCTTTGTGAGGGCAGCTGGGAAAGGGGACGGCTCCATAAGGGGGTGCAACTTGATCCAGGGAGTCTCAACGCTGCTTTTCAGGTGCTCGTGCCCAGAATTGTCTCCATCCCCATGAACATCGGTTCTGATGCAGCCCTTGGTGATGCAGGAATGGCCCTACGTCCTCCCACGATGTCCTGAGTGGCACCTCGCAGACCAGGCGCAGCGCAGCAGCACTGCCCACCCGCTGCCTCAGGTAAGAGCTGCGTCTTGGGAGCCTTCCTTATGGCAGCTTTTTGCCGTGGGTGCGAATGTCTGTGGAGCAAACTAGGACCTCTGCTCCTGGTGGCAGGGAAAGCTGTTAGCTCCAGCCCCCCGTCGGCTTGCACTTAATGAGAGCGTTAGCTCTCCTCGAGCGTTTTGGCTGCAAAGTGTTTCCCAAAGTAGAGCAAGAGAGACAACCTGCAGAGCTGGATTTCGAGCTTCCTTCAAAATGAAGAGCAAGAGGCCACCATTAACAGCTCTTGTGTATTTGGTTGGATTTATTTTTTTTTTTCCCAGGAAAATTGGAAGAATGTCAGCTTTAGCTGAAAATGTAGGTTTCTAACCTTTCTGGTTGCAGAGAAGTGCTTGGAAATAAGCCCCTGGTGACTGCTGCAAGGCAGAGGAGGAATCTGACCTCTTTCTAGCCTAGTTTTCTTGAGGAACAGAGAGTGGGTGCTCACACTGTTGGTCTCCCTCCTCCTTCCCCCGGGGTGTCTGTGCTGGCAGGCTGAGCTCCTCACCAAAGCCAGGCAGAGAGGGGATGGTCTCCGGCGCCGCTGGGTAGACGGCAGAGCAGAGTGGAGAGGAAGAGAAAAGTGTGCTGGAAACTGTCTGCAAAGCTGCCTGAGCTCTGCACCGAGCTGTCACAGGCTGGTTTAGCACCTTGTCCATGGCTTTCCCTCTGCTGCCGGTAGCTGTTGGCCTCGTGGTAACCTCTCGCCTGACAAGAAACTGATGGACGGTGCCAAGGTTTTCCTTGGGTGCTGGCAGTGGTGTTCTCAGGACGAATGAGGTCCCTGGCTCTGCTTTTTCCTGTTTCATCGTTCTTCAAACACAAAAAGCAAAGGCTGAGCTTGGGGCTCCTCCCTGCCATGGCTTGCCATCAGCCTGGACCCGTCCTGCTCCAGGCAGCTGGGGTCTGCAGGAGAAAGGCAGAGCCTTCTCTGGAGTGGCTCCAGCACCAAGGATGAGGCTTGTAGCTGAGTCAGAGCTTATTGGCCCTGGGGTGGCTGTTAGGCAGCTGCTACTGAGCCAGCACATGGGTGGTTAATGAACAGCCCAGCAGATTAAATGAGGAGGGAGAGGCATAGAACAAGATGAGCAGGCAAATGTCTTCCTTAGCAGCCTTGAGCGGTCCAAACCTCTACAAAGGGGTCAGAGCCCTGTGGAATTTGTTGGGGAGAGGGGAATGGAGCTGGAGCAGGATGCCTGGTGGAACCCACCACTGCTGAGCTGCAGGATGGTGCACAGGGAGGGCACAAATATCTTCAGCACAGGTCATGTCCACCACAGGTATTCCCTAGTCCCCACCTGAGCCTAGCTTTTCTGCTATGTGGGCGTCAGTGTGTTGGGTGCCACGCACCAGCTGGCTGCTGGCTCCTGAAATGCTGATGACAGCCCACCTCGTTCAAAGGACCTGTTGTGTCCTCCTTCTCACAGGTGTGGGCGTTGCTGCCTGGGAAAGCAACCTTCCTCTCTTGTCCTTGCTTGTCCTGAAAGCTCCTGGTAGGCTGTAGGCAACCCATCCTTAGATGTGCCCTGGTCTTGCTGAAGTCCCCTCCTCTGGTCTGGGAGCTGCTCATGCATCTGCTGGCTCTGGGAGGTGGCTCAGAGGAGACTGGCTGGGCTGGTCCCAGAGGGAGAGACAGCAGCAGTCAGATGTGCAGGCAGGGAAGGAGGGGAAGAGAGGGAGAGATACAGGGGAGCTTTTCATTCCCTCCCTGTAGGTGGAGGAGAGCATGGAAACAATGCTGGGCAGCAGGACTGTGGGGGGCACAGCCCAAAGCCTTCTGGCAAAAACAAACTATTTGCACCCAGTCCAGGCAGGCAGGAACATCTGTGCTGGCACCCAGAGCTGGCCTGGGGCATGTGGGAGGCAAGGAGGAGGGCATCTTTGGCTTCTTGCGGGTTAGATCTCAAGAACCTGACTATTCACCTTCTGGGGAGCCCAGACCACTCCCTGTGTAAATCTCTTCCCTGGCAAACACCCCTGTCTGTCCAGCGTGTGCTCCAGTATCTGAGGTAAGGTCTCTGCTGGTCACTCTATCCCAACCCACCACCACCTTTGCCATGCCCTTGCAGAGAGGGATCCCCCAGCACCTGGAGCAATCCCTCTGCGCGGGGCCAGCTTCCCACAAGGGACCTTCCCTCGCCGGGGTGCCCTGCAGATTTCACTTTGAAGGCAGCTGCGATGTCCCCACAGGGGTTAAGGCAGGTTGGAGGCTGCTGGAATGCCACTGGACAAAGCTGGGATTGAGACCGGCTGGGAGGCAACGCCGCCCCCCTCCAGATTCCTGGGGGGTCAGTGCTCAGGGTGGCCCCGCTCTGCTGAGCACAGGGCGCTCGCCCTCTTCCCTGCCGGGTGCTGCCTGGTGGCACCCAGAGGGGTGACAGGTGATGTCTGCTCCTCGGGTGAAGCTGAGCAGCAGATGCATGGCTAAGCACAGGTAGATGCCCTCCCCGGAGCCCGCGTGAGTGTTCTGTGCCTAAAAAATGAAGCCGTGGAGGGGGAACGCAGATCCAGGCTGTCGCTGCTGGGGCTCTGGGGGAGGGATGCTTAGGGGGAAAGCACTGCTTTTCTTCTTCTGATGGCTTGCAGGGGTTTTGTCCTGGGGGAGCAGATGTCCGGTCTTTGCTTGGCCACTGTCATTGGTTTATGACATCTGTTTTTGTGAGTTGCAGGCTCAGTGGGCTTGTAACTCCTTAAAAGAGGCTGGGAGGACTGTGTTGTCTGCTGAGCTGTGCTGCAGTTGCACTTGTGCCCAGGTAGAGCCGATTCCTTCCTTTGGTACGCCCTGGGATAGAGGGGAGGGCTGGAGTGTTCCCCGGCAATGCCGTGGGGCTCACCTACTTCAGTGCCATGAGGATGTGCACATGCAGAGTATTGATTTTTCTACGTTTGAGCAGCAGTTGTAGCTTGAGTGGTTTATTATTCACGGCCTCGAGAGTCCTGTGAACTCTGTGGGCGATGATTTTCTCTGTTTCTTTGATGGTCCTGGAGTGGCGGGATGGGGAGGCAGAGAAGAGCCTGCTGTTAGATGTTTTTAGATGAAGCAAACTTAGCACCGATCTGAGCGATCATTTGATTTCCCTCCGAGAACTGGCATGGGAGGGCGTGTAGTTTTAGGTGTGCGGCAAAATTTCCTCTCTGGGGATTTTGTCCTGACTGTGGCTCTCCTTGGCTTGGCTGGGTCTGTCTGCTGGGTGCCTCTGGGAGCCTTTGGACAGGACAAGTGACAATCTGCACAGTCCCCTTAGAAGAGCTGCTGCTTTCCCCCAGAGGCGGCTGCCCTTCTCTGGCAAAGAGGTGTCTGTTGTATGCGCTGTTTAGAAAGTGCTAATGCAGTTAATTATGCTTGATTAATCACCTGGGGATAATTATCACAAATGAGCTCTACTATCAAAGTAGCACGAGATCGAAACGCTGCCATTTCCCCAACGAAGTGTATCAGCGTCTCACCGATGGAAACACTATGTGTCCGCATGTTTTGGACAGCAAACTCTGTTTTTCAGAGAGGAAATTCCCTCTTTCTCACTCAGTCCTATGTCAGATGCTTCCAGTCCTGCTGATGTGTGCGTTGCCATCGCCAGCAAGTGCATCGATGTCTTTGCTGTCACCACGAGCAGGAGCATGACACGGTGCTAAAAGTTTAGGAGAGAATTCCTTGAGGATTTGCTGTTCAGAGATCAGCATCTGTTTTTTTTTCTGGCTGAGAGGTGCAGTGAAAAGTGTGCTTCCTTCTTGCGGCTGGGTTGGGATTTGCTGTCATCGGCCCCTCAGAGCATCCTTCCCACCGATGCTTGTTCTGGAGGGGTGTGGGGAGGAGAAGCAGCATCTGTGGAGGAGAAACGGCACCCTAGATCTGCTGTGCAGGCAGGGAATATCCTTGTGCTTCTGTAGGGGAGCAGGTGGCAGCTCCCAGTACTGAGGGTGGTGTGAAGGAGGTTGGCAGGTTCCCTTGATCCCCAGGAACAACAGGACCCACAGCGCTTGCCTCTTCTCGAAGTACAGCAGCCCTGTATGGTGTGGAAAGAAATCTCTGTCAGCTCTGCAGGGACTGTGACACAGAAGGGCCAGCTCTGATTTAATACCTATCAGTGAGATAAGTTCATTGCCGGATAACTGAGGAGCACTGAGATCCTGCAGAACAGGAGACGGGCACTAAGCCCTTCCTCCAAACTTTGCTCTTTGTGCTGCTGCAGCTGGCACTGCATCCTTCCTCCAGGCATGGCCATGAGCTTCTCTGGGAGCAGAGCATCCCCCCTGTGAGCTGAAAAGCCAGGCAGGGTTGGGTAGGTGTCCCCCAGCAAGCGCTGTAAGCAGAGGGCAGTGATCTCTGGATGTAGCGTGGTTCTGTTTCTGCCCAGGTTGAAGCCTCGCAAGATGGTGCAGGACCTTTGTGTGTAAAGCCCCGGGCTCCAAGCGGTGCCGCCGGGCCCCAGGTCCATCTGGAGATGAATCTTTGCTGGAACGAGATCAAAAAGAAATCCCACAGCCTTCGGTAAGAGTGCCTGCCTGGAGGAAGCTCCGGGGCTGGCCAACCCTTCCAGCCTTGCCTGCTGCATGTGTCTGTCAGGAGGTTTTTGAACTTGTTTGCTCGATGAGACACAGAAATTCACAGTGACCTTGGCTCAGTTTACCTCCTTGTCCCCTTGTCCTTTCTCCCTGTGCTGAAAAACAACCCCTCCATTTCCACCCATTCCCTCCTCTCCTTCCCCCCTGCTTGCTTTCTTCTGCTTTCTCCATCCTCTGCTGCCGCTGCCTCTGCAGCTTGTCTCCTTTTTGCCCCATGGCTTTGCCGCCACCTCCTCTGTGCTTGTCCCTTCACTGGGAGCCCTCTCCACCACGCATGGGTGGGGAACATGCCTTCCAGACAGTCAGAGGTTGCAGCTCCACAGCCAGCATGACGGAGAGCTTAACTGGGGCGTGTTAATTGTCTCCTGCCTTAATGCAAGGCTCCTGGAAGCTGCCCAGTCATGTAAATGCTGAGCCAAGCACCCCGTGGCAGCCAGAGGACAGCGCTGGCCCACAGGCTAATGCGGAGAGACTCTGTCCTCTGCTCCATGGTGATAAAGACCCTCAGAGTTCCCTCTCCCCAAGACTTCCATGCTTCACCCAACCTGGTGGTGCAGTGTCTGTGCTGGCTGAGGGTCATGCACAGCTGATGCTGGGACGTGGTGCCAGTCACTGATGGGGTCCCATGGCTGTCCAGGGGTCACCAGCCCAGCCACGGTGCTGTGCCTCCCCTCCCTGGGGAACTCACTCTTCTCCTGTCCATCTGACCACCGTCCTGCTGTCCTCCCTCTCCTGGCAGGGCTCGGCTGGAGGCCTTTTCTGACCACAGTGGGAAGCTGCAGGTGCCTCTGCAGGAGATCATAGACTGGCTCGGGCAGAAGGATGAGGAGCTCTCGGCACAGCTGCCCCTGCGGGGTGATGTCCTCCTGGTGCAGCAGGAAAAGGAGACGCATGCGGTACGTGCCGCTATTCCTTGCTAAGATGAGCTGCAGGTGGGCAGCCTTGCCTGGGACCCCCACCTCATGTCACTGGCCGTGCCCACAGCCTACGAGCACACCAGTTCTTGCTCACCTCTGTCTCTGCTCCCCATAGAAAAGCAGAGTTTATGGTCTTAGACAATAAATCTCCTTTACAGAATCAAGTCATCTGCAAGCGCTGCCATCGTTTCTCTCCTAGTTCCTTCCTTATGTCCTACCTCTGTAAGAGGGAGCTGCCTCTCACTGGCTTCTGCTTTTGGAATCCTGGGGGTTGAGGGAGGGCGGTTGGTCTAAAGGTGTCCTGGTGGGGGGACGTGAGTGATTCTTGCAGTAGCACATCACCATCACCTCTGAAACAGGGATAAACCCAGACAGATCAGAGCTTCCAGCTCCCCTGTTTGGGACATTTCCTGTTGGGTTTTAGTTGTTTTTACTTGGAAAACAAAACTACACTGGTGCTCACCGGCGCAATCCCTCATCCTCCCTGGAACTAGCTGCTTCCCCAGCACATAAACAGCTGATCCAGCAAAAGAGTACCAGTGGTGGGCTGCAGCTGGAGGGGAGGAGAGGACATCCCAAACCAGCCTATTTACAAAGCCTGCCCTGGCAGATGTCCTGCTTTGGGGCATCCTGCTGTTCCCCTCCTTGCTCCTCCAGTAGCTGGACCTGTTGCTGAACAGCTGCTGGAAGGACTGTTTGTGTGACTGTGCTCTCACTGCATGAGTGAGGAGCATCTCCAAGCAGTGCCTGTGAAAGCATGGCCAATAAAGCAGTTCCTCTTGTGCAGCCCTGGCTCAACACACCCCTCTGGGCTCGCTGTCCTGCCTGCCCCCTCCAGCAAAACTGCAGTCCAGACCTCTGCAAGAGCCACCTTATTGCAGGTGGTCATTCCATCCCTCAAATGCAAAAATATTTCTCTGTTAACTTCTCTCTGTATCTCCAGTGAGATTTGGGCCCTGGAGTGAGTAAATCACTGCAGCCCTCAGTGGGGGTGGCAGCAAGGGCATGATTCTCCAGCTCAGCCTGCTGTCTCACCTCTGTGCTCTGCTCTCCAGGCTTTCATGGAAGAAGTGAAGTCTCGGGGACCATACATTTACTCTGTCCTGGAGTCAGCACAGGCTTTCCTTTCCCAGCATCCGTTTGAGGAATTAGAAGAACCAAGTTCAGAAAGCAAAGGTCTGTGGACCTCCCCTTTCCTTGTTCTCCCTTAGCACAGCTCCTTCTTTGGATACTAACATCACTTGTTTTCCCTCCTTTCTTTCCATTTTTCCCTAGATTTTTTTTAAATCTCCCTTTTCCCTGCTCTCCCTCCTTTTCTTGCCCACTCTCCTCTGGGCTGGGCTCTCATTTTTACTCTACGTTCCCCTTCTGTTTTGACTTCATAGATGTCTCTCCCCGGCACCGCATCCAAAACATCAGCCGCTTTGTCTGGAAGCAGGCGAACGTGGCCAGTGAGTTGTGGGAGAAGCTCACGGCCCGGTGCGTGGACCAGCACCGTCACATCGAACGGACGCTGGAGCAGCTGCTGGAGATTAAAGGGGCCATGGAGGAGCTCAGCACGACACTGGACCAGGCTGAAAGCGTGCGTGAAACCTGGGAACCCATTGGGGACCTCTTCATTGACTCCTTGCCAGAGCACATCCAGTCGACCAAGGTACTTCTGCCTCCGAGAATGCTCCAGCCTTAGCCCCAGAAGTGATGAGATGCTGCTTCCCAGGAGGACAGTGCTGCTCCTCCATGACTGCTCAGTCCAATGCAGCCTTGGGGACCCCTTGCTTGGGTTCTCAGGGGCCAGGTCCTCCCTTCAACAGCCCTCTAGCTTTTTGAGGGTGGATTTGGCCCTCAGTATCCTGAGCATTCTGCTGTGCTAAGCACTTTGTCATGGCACAGACCTGATGCAGATATGGTGGCTCAGCATTGATGAGCCATTGTCCACATCCCACTTCTCAGGAGATCTGAGTAATCTCCAGCCTGACTGGCTTGTTTGGAGTGTTGGATATTTTTCCTGACTAAGGTATCCTGTGGGAGGGTTAGTCAGCAGTGTCTTGTCAGCCACCAGCCCACAATAGCTTGTAGTGGGGGAATCAGGTCCAAGTCCTGACCACTCACCTCCTTCTTTCCCTTATTCCCCTGCCCTGTGACTGTTTCCCTGGCCATGGCACTCCAGCTGTTCAAAGAGGAGCTCTCCCCAATGAAGGACGGGGTGAAAGTGGTCAATGACCTTGCACACCAGCTTGCCATCTCAGATGTCCACCTGTCTATGGAGAACTCCCGTACCCTGGAGCAGATCAACACACGCTGGAAGCAGCTGCAGGTGGGAAGGAGTCAGGACCAAGCACTGCAAATAAACCACAGGTGGGAGGATGCTGGGGAAGGGTTGTCACTGCTGAGCTTCAAGGACGATGAAGTAAGGCTTGGCATGGCAGGGATGGTATAGCTGGTGTTCCTGGAGGAGGAGAGCATCAGTTTAGTGTGAGGAACGTGGCTAGTAAATCTGTGGAAGTCTTGAGGAGGAAAAGGCAAAGGGAGGAGCTAAGGATATTGTCTGAGGAGAATTGGGATCAGATGGGGCATCAGTTTGACCTGTGGCTGCTTTGATATCTGTGAAAATATGGATACAGGTGAGCTGGAGATGTGGTCTGTCATGCCTCAGCCTGTGGGAGATGTAGAGGGCTGACCGGACTGAGGAATGCTAATACCAAGGAAGGAAGAGGACCTGCGAGCTGTGGCATGTCTGAGTCCATCCATTAACCTTCCTAAATGGGGATTCAATCTGAAATGCCCAATGAGCTGTCTTTGAATTCTTCTGTCCCATTTTCCAGGCTTCTATAAATGAACGGCTGAAGCAGCTCCAAGATGCTCACCGGGACTTTGGACCAGGGTCCCAGCATTTCCTCTCCTGTGAGTAAGCACTTTCGCCTGGCTTCCTGATGTGAAGCTGCCTCTGCAGGGGGGCTTAGCATGGGCTGTGGCACAGAAGAATAGGTGCAGGGTCCTGTTGCTGAGCCCAGAGCCACACATGCAGCTAGAAATAATCCCAGGCCAGTGCCTGGTGCACGGGAACCAGAACAGGAGGCATCTCCCAGAGTTAGCGCTGTGCTACCTAGGCACCAAGGGCAAGGTTCTCCTTCAAAGCACAGAGCTGTACCGCATTCAGCAGCAGCTCCCAGGTGATACTGGGACTGTGCCAGCCTGAGAATGGGTGGGCAAGACAGCAGATGGCAGAAAAAGGCAGTCCCCCATATCCTGTTTTAGTCATTCGGGGGCCAAAAATGCACACGTTAAGGAGGTTTTTATTCACATGGCGAGGCAGAAGGATGATGTTCCCACAGAGCTGAGCTGCTGATGGCTATAAGACCTGCAAAGAATAGGCAGCAGGCTATTCTCCAGAGTCTGAGATCTGTCCTCGGAGGTGCTGAGCCCTGTGGGGTCTCCAGACATCAGTGGGGTTTGTTGGCCTATGTTTCTCTGCAGACCATGTCCTCCTATCTGAAAGGAAGAGTGACTTTTCCCAGTAGCTGGAATTGATAAGCTGCCTCTGACAAGGCAAAATACTTGAGGGTCACAAAAAGGCTTTCATCCTCTAGATAACAAACATAGGGTGGCAAGCAACTGGTATGGGATGTGTCCTCGTCTTCCCAAGGTGAGGCAACTGACACACAGAGAGTGAGTAATGGGAATGGCTGATGCTATGGATGCCCAAGCCTGGCCGTAGCAGTCAGTGCTCTGTGTATGTCCCCACATCCCAGCAGCTATGAGCCCTGCCTGCTGGTGACCGCAGCATCGCCCTGGGCATCAACAAAAACATCAGGAAGTGTCTCTTCCTGAGCTCTGAGCTCAGCCAGACTCAGAGCTCCTGTCTCATGAGAGGCAAGATGCCTCTGACAAGACCAGCAGTCTTGTGCCTCTCTTGTAGACAGCATCCGCTTGCCAGCTCCAACAGCCCTGGTTGGTGACTGTGGAGAGGGCAGTCTCTTCAGAGGCTGGCACAGTCCTGCTGGGTGCTCAGGAGAAACAGCATCAACCCACAGGAGCGTTTGGCGTTGATCTGACATCTTCATCTCTCTCCTTGCAGCCTCTGTCCAGGTCCCCTGGGAGCGAGCCATATCCCCAAACAAAGTGCCGTACTACATCAAGTGAGTGTGGTCCCAGCCGTGGCCCGTGGTCTTCTCTGGCCCTGTGAGAAAAGGAACTGGGCACTAATTAGGAGTGGGGGGCAGAGAGTTGACCGGTCTGAGCGGTGACCTCCAGCAAAGCGCGTTGCCCCCAGGAGCCAAGCTTTCTTATCCTGCCGAGATGTCCCAGATGAGGGACATCTGTGGGACCCAGTGTCCCACTGGCTGGAAGGAAAAGGGTCTGGCAGCAAGTGGAGCATCTTCCCATGGGCATCCTCCATGCTGCTGTGGCTGGGGAGTGTGCTCACTGGGGTGCAGCAGCACCTGCAGGCACTGGGGGACTCGCTCCCAGATCCGGCCAGGTCTTTTTTTTTAAATCTCTCATGGCAGCTGCTTAATTCCCAGCTTGACTCTTGGTTTCCTTCTCTTATCCTTCCAGCCACCAGGCCCAGACGACATGCTGGGACCACCCGAAGATGACGGAGCTGTACCAGACGCTGGGTAAGGAGGTTGCCACAAAATCATTCAAGCAGCATCTGCCTTTTCCCAGTGAGGGATCCTATGTGAGATCCCCCCAGCCCACCTCCTCCCCTCTGTGCCACAGGGGCCCCCAAAGCAAAGGAGTGTGACCCCCTGCCAGGCTCTGTCCCTCCTCCTCCTGCACGTACTCTCCTTCTGCTGGTGGGGCTGGTGGCTGGGAACAGCAACTGCTGGTTCCTGCCCTGGAGATAAAGAGGTTGAGCTGTGGTTTTATTCTTTCCCTGTGTTGTTGCAGCGGATTTGAACAACATCAAGTTCTCAGCGTATCGGACAGCTATGAAACTACGACGGGTCCAAAAAGCCCTGCGATGTGAGTGCGGGGAAGTGTTTTCCCTCCTGCTGGGTCTCCCTCAATAAAGGCATTAAACTAACACAAGCTTTTATCAGCACATCAAAGGCAAGAGCGCACCAGGGGACAGGTAGCTAAGGCAAGAAGCGCTAGGAAAGATGAGCCTGTGGCTGGAAAGCAGAGCAAATCCACCAGCGAGGGGTCTGTGTCTGTGTCAGAGCCTTTCTATTCAGTCTCAGGGTGGAAATGCCTCCAGTCAAAGGGATTTGAGAACAAAGTGATCCAGCTCAGAGCCACA
Source organism: Pedionomus torquatus (assembly GCA_013398155.1). Lineage (NCBI taxonomy): Eukaryota > Metazoa > Chordata > Aves > Charadriiformes > Pedionomidae > Pedionomus > Pedionomus torquatus. The sequence goes on from VZRU01000895.1 coordinate 48,006, forward strand.
AAGCTGTGGGATCAGGCAGGGGCTCACTCTGGAGCTCCAAGGGAGCACAGAGAAGCTGTGGATGTAACCGAGAGCAGAAACAAACCTCTCTGGCAGGAGCAGAGAGGGCTCCAGTACTTAAAGAGGAGGAAGGGAACCAGTAAACCTGACTTCTGCACTGTTGGTAAAATGCCAGTTAAAATGAGGATTAATAGACAGGTGAATGGAGCATCTCCCTTATGAGGAAAGTCTGAGAGCTGGGACTCTTTAGCCCGGAGAAGAGAAGGCTGAGGGGAGACCTTATTCATGCATATCAGTATCCGAAGGGTGGGATGAACGAGGATGGAGCCAGCTTCTTTTCAGTGGTTCCCAGTGACAGGACGAGGGGCAAAGGCCACAAGTTGGAACATGGGAAGTTCCATTCATATATGAGGAGGAATGTCTTTCTGGTGAGGGTGAAAGAGCCCTGGGACAGGCTGCCCAGGGAGGGTGTGGAGTCCCCTTCTCTGAAGACCTTCAAGCCCCACCTGGATGCAGTCCTGAGTAACGTGCTCTGGGCAATCCTGCTTTAGCAGGATTTTAGGAGTTGGACTAGATGATCTCTAGAGTGGTGGCTCAGGTTGATTATAGGTGGAGATGTGGGTATTTTGGGAAGGGTTTATGGGTGGGAGAGCAATTCTGAGCTATGCCCATTCTGTCAGCACCTTCCCCACCACCGTGGAGCTGAGACTGCTCCAGGTTGGGGCAAGGCTGTGTCTCCTTCTTGGCTTTCACCTCTCCTGTTTTCCTCTCTGCTTGTGATCCCCCCCTTGCCTGTGCTTTCTGCGCAGTGGACATGGTGACCTTGGCCACCGCCTTGGAAATCTTCAATGAGCACGACCTGCAGCCCAGCGACCGGGCGATGGACGTGGTAGAGGTCATCCACTGCCTGACTGCCCTCTACGAGAGGCTGGAGGAGGAGCGGGGCATCCTGGTGAACGTGCCGCTCTGTGTGGACATGAGCCTCAACTGGCTGCTGAATGTCTTCGACAGGTACCGGTCCCTCAGCATCCCCCTGAGCTGTGGGGCTGCCATGCTTGGAAGGAAACCTCCGTGGTGCTCTTCCAGCTGGCAGAGTTGCCAAAAAGCCCTGGCCATGGGCAAGGGGGCTGTTTGGCATGGGTTTGCCTTGCTGACCCCCTCCCTCTGCATAAAAAAAAAAACAAAAAAAACTCCAAAATATTTGCAAACCTGTGCAATATCTTGCCTTGCAGTGGCCGCAGCGGGAAGATGAGGGCTCTCTCCTTCAAGACAGGCATCGCGTGTCTGTGTGGGACAGAAGTCAAGGAGAAGTTTCAATGTGAGTCCCCCATCTCCCTCCCCCGGGACCCAGTGTGGAGCAACCTGGGGAAAGTGGGAGTGCTTTTGTCTCCTGGTGTTGCCTTTCTTTGCCCAGAAAAAGCACAGAAACTGCTCTCCTGCAGTGACTAATCTGCTTGCATTGCCACCTCTTCCTCCCTCCCCAAGCCTACACCACCTAAATTAGGAGGCTGACTGGTGCTGGGGTGATCTCGCATGGCACTGGAAGGAAGAGTGCAGAGAAGGCAAACGGGCAACAGTTTATCCAGTGCTTCCCAGAGGGAAAAAAACCTGGGGGTGCATGTCTGGGAAGTAGGCTTTGGACAAATTAAAGGAAGCCCCTTTCCTCACTGCTTTTTAACCCTGGTGCTCTTCCCCATGGGATGCTGCATAGGAATGGGTCTTCTCCACGGATCAGCATAGGAAGCAGCAAGGGGTTAAACAAAGGGATCAGGCAGATTCACAGAGGACAGGCCAACTGTGGCTGTTAAAGAAGTGATGTTTTAACCTCTGTGTCAAGAAAACTCCAAACTCCTGATCATTTGAGGGGCCTAGAACACCTCTCTTAATGGGGAAAGTCTGAGGGACTTGGGTTTTTTAGTCTGGAGAAGAGAAAGCTGAGGGAGGATCTGATCAACACTTATAAATACTTAAAGAGTGGATGTCAAGAGGAAGGAACCAGTCTTTTTTCAGTGGTGCCCAGGGACAGGACATGAGATAATGGACACAAACATGAGCATAGAAAGTTCCATCTAAACATGAGGAGGAATTTCTTCACTTTGAGGGTGTCATAGCCCTAGAACGAGCTACCCAGAGAATTGGTAGCATCTCCATTTCTGGAGACATTCAAAACCTGCCTGGACACATTCCAGTGCAACCTGCTCTAGGTGGACCTACCTTTGCAGGGGGATTGGACTAGATGATCTCCAGCGGTCGCTTCCAACCCCACAGAATTCTGTGATGGGGAGCTGGAAGGATGCTGGTAAAATCATAACTCAGTTTTTTTCAATCTTATTTGAGCTCCCGAATGGAGACATGGGGCAGTGGAGCCCCTGGTCTGACCCCCACGCTGCTCCCCCACGCTGCCATCCTGCTTGGTGCACCGGGGTATCGGCAGTGTCTCTAATGAGGCTACGTGTCTCTCCTGCCGACAGATCTCTTCAGCCAAGTGGCAAACGCCGGGGGACTGTGTGACCAGCGGCACCTCGGTGTCCTGCTCCACGAGGCCATCCAGGTCCCACGTCAGCTGGGGGAGGTGGCGGCGTTCGGGGGCAGCAACGTGGAACCCAGCATCCGCAGCTGCTTCCGCTTCGTGAGTAGGGTGCCGTGGCCCGTGCCTTCCCCTCTCCAGTAGCCAAACTGGGGAGAGGCTTCTGGAGGTGGTGAGGAGCTTGTTCCCCATCACAACCAGGTCCCAGCTCTGACCAGTCCCTTCCTCTCCTCTCCCCAGAGCAATGGGAAGCCTGCCATCGAGGCATCCCAGTTCCTGGAGTGGGCCAACCTGGAGCCGCAGTCCATGGTGTGGCTGGCCGTGCTGCACCGGGTGACGATGGCCGAGCAAGTGAAGCACCAGACCAAGTGCTCCGTCTGCCGGCAGTGCCCCATCAAGGGCTTCAGGTAGGGGTCGTGGAATGGGACCTCGGCCCCCAAGGGAAGTGCATGGTGCCCTGTGGGGGGGGGAAGCTAATTTGCTCTGTGCCATTGGGGGAGCTTGGAACTCTGCAGCTGCAGTGCCTCAGAGCAGGTTCCACCAGAGTGGGGAGGAGCAAGATGTTCTTTTGGGGACTTAATCTGTCAGCACTGTGGGTTCAGTGGGGTGTGAGAGCAACACGGACCACCTCTTTCCCCTGCTGAGCTCTTCTTGGGCTCCAAAATGGTGTGGTTTTGCTGGCTCTCACAGCCACCCTACAGCCTCTTGCTCTCTCCAGGTATCGGAGCCTGAAGCAGTTCAATGTGGATATCTGCCAGACTTGCTTCCTCACTGGGCGAGCCAGCAAGGGCAACAAGCTGCACTACCCCATCATGGAGTACTACACGCCGGTATGGAGCTGGGCTGGGAGGGTCTTGGCTCAGAACAGGTCCCCCTTGATGGCAGCAGCCTTGTGATGTTTAGGCTGGTGCAGCCCCAGAAGTGGAACCCTTGTAGGTTTTTGTTCCCCTCCACATGCTGGAGGCTGCCTGTATCCTTGCTGTCCTGGGGCTCATGGTGAGCAGGATGCCTGGTATCAGATGCCCAGCTTGGCTTGTGCCAGGCCCCATGATGGGCTGGCAGAACTGCTGTGTGCCCTCCTTGCTTCCTCAGCTGTGCCTGCCTCTTCCTCCTCTTGTAACCAGCCTGAAGGGACTTCTTTCCTGCAGGTGCTGACCCGTTGTTCCCCTAGTTTTCATTAAGCAGCACTTTGGTAATGTTTGTGCCTGCAGACCACGTCCAGTGAGAACATGAGAGACTTTGCCACAACGCTGAAGAACAAGTTTCGGTCCAAGCAGTACTTCAGCAAGCACCCGCAGAGGGGTTACCTGCCTGTCCAGTCCGTACTCGAGGCCGACTTCTCCGAGACGTGAGTTGGCTGGCCCCCGGGCTGTGCCTTTGCACCTTGCCTGACGTGTGGGCTCCACAGATGGATGAAGCATCTCAGCTGCGAGACAGGGCTCCAGTGGGAGGGCAGAAGGGGTGCCTGCTCTTGATATGGCCACTATATCTTGGAAGAACAGAGATTTTGGTCTCCCTCTTGAGCCTGTCCCTGGCTACTCTCAGTGCAGGGGAGACCAGGGCAGCTTCTCCAAGCCTTAGCTTTGAGGGAGGACTGCCAAACCTTGCTGACCAGTGTGTTTCTCTTTCAGACCAGCCTCCTCCCCGATGTTACCACACGCTGACACCCACTCCCGAATTGAGCACTTTGCCAGCAGGTACCACCACTGGGCACTGCTGTCACACCAGGGCATGGAGCGTGACTGTGATGGGTGTTGGAGGAAGTTTGGGGCAGACACATTGTGAGGTCCTGCTGCCCAGAGGCTCCTCCATGCTTTCCAGCATCCTGCCTGGCAGGCAGAGTCTGGCTGGGGCAGACTCTGCCCTTGGGAAGAGGCAGCTGCAGGCCCAGGCGAACCTGTCGGCACCACTTCACTCCTGCCGGGGACACGGCTGATGCCACGCATATTGGCAGCAAGCACCATGCCTTTGACAGCAGATGTCTTGGTGATGAAGCAGCCTCCTGCTCTTCCCAGTGCGGAGCTGCTGGTTAGATTCTCACCCGGCAGAGCCCTCGGTGTCTCGCTCTGCCCGCGTGTTCCCCAGTGCTGCTTTCAGGCTCCCCATTGCTGCTGCCTTGTGGCTGGTAACACCTCTGCCCTCACCGCTGGGCCAGGCAGAGCAGGGACTTGAGGAGCGTGTGGAGCTGAGATGTTACGCTTCCACCCCTGTCCTTTGCTTATGCTGAGCTGGCTACATGGCAGCAGCCCTTTATTCCAGAGCCTGTCACCCCAGAGCAGCAGGATCGTTTGTTTTCTATAAAAAACAGAACCCTCCAGAGCCTGTAAAAAGGGGCAGAATGACACAGGCCAGCTGGGAGACCCTGCCAGAGAGGTGTCTTTCAGGGGCTGCCATAAGTAGGATGGATTGAGCAGACATTCAGGGTGGCTCTGACCATGTCTCAGCCTGTTTTTCTTTCCCCTAGGCTTGCAGAGATGGAAAGCCAGAACTGTTCCTTCTTCAGTGACAGCCTGTCCCCCGATGATAGCCTGTGAGTTCTGCCTCCTTTCCTTCCTCCTCATTTCCTGCTCAGGCAGGCCTCCTGTGACTCCATCCCTGCCTAGCCAGGGCACAGAGATGCTTTCCTTCCCAGCTCCTTTGAGTCTGAGGCTCTTGGGCACCCTCAGCTACCTGGGGATGCTGAGCCACTTCTGAGCTCTAGATCTGGAGCAGCCAGAATGAGCCCCCATATGAAACCACCTCCCTCCAGGCTGTCCTTCCCCAAGGGCACACACATCCTGTGAGTCTGATGTTCCTAAGGTGTTTCTCCACCTGCTGCAACAGGGATGAGGACCAGTACCTGCTGCGCCATTCCAGCCCCATCACTGACAGAGAGCCCGGAGGCAGCCAGCAGGTCCCAGGGAGCCTCAACATGGATGACAAGGGAGAGCTGGAGAGAATTCTGGCCCACTTAGAGGATGAAAACAGGTAGGGCTGGAGAAGCTTGATAGAGCTCAGAATAGAGCCAGGGGATAGCTGCTGGGGCTGGAGGCTGGGACCAGAGGGTCTGAATGGTCTGTTTTGGAGGGTGTCCAGGCTGAGCCCTACAACCTTCATGGGAACTCTCAGTGAGGGGTGTGGTCTCCAAGAAGGGAAGAAAATTCTCTTCCCCGAAATATTCCTGCTCCCATCCCTACAACCTGTTCCGTTTCTGAAACCCCAATCTGGTTGAAGCGAGCCCAGGGCACTGTTGTTTCTCTTGTTCCTGAGCTTCTTGTGAACAGTGGTGGTGCCATTCTGGACCACACCAGGTGAACCTCTAGGCAGGGCAGATCAGCTCAGGAGGAGGTGATGCTTTCCCTGCCCTTGTTCTCAGCCTTTTAAGAAGCAGTTGAATGCCTTTTTGTAAACCAGCTGAGTGGGGTAGAGCTGCAGGCAGGCCATGCTGCAGTGCAGGAGTGCCCTGGTCCTCAAGCTTCGCATGTGGCGAAGCCTCCAAGAGTGTTTTGTCTCTGAGTCATTGACCATTCCCAGTGCCCACCTGTTGGCTCTTTCCAGCAGTTTCTAGAAATTAGAATGATGATGCTGACATAGGCTATCTTGCAGGATCCTCCAAGGAGAGTTGAGGCGTTTGAAATGGCAGCATGATGAGGCGGTGGAGTCTCCAACCTTGGCTACAGGCTCCCCCGAATCAGTGCAAGACCCACGTAATGATGAACTCCTGGCAGAAGCACGAATCCTCCGGCAACACAAGAGCCGCCTGGAGACCCGCATGCAGATCCTGGAGGACCACAACAAGCAGCTGGAGTCCCAGCTGCACCGGCTGAGGGAGCTGCTGCTGCAGGTACTCTCGGAGAAGCCCATCCTTTGGGTGGACTTTGCCATAACAGAGCTGGGGCAGTGGCAGAAAGGGATGGTCAGAGAAGGCAGGGAGGACAAGGATGGAGGATCGCGACAGCCCACCTTTTCTCTCCAGCCTCCGGCAGAGTCAGATGGCAACGGTTCAGTAGCCTCTTCCTTGGCTTCATCTCCACATCAGTCTGAAGGCAGCCAGGCAAAGGAGAAAGAGCACAACACCCCTGAGACTGAAGCTGCAGGTGAGGATTGGGGCTGGGCTGAGCTTCCTTGGTCCAATGCTACGGGAAGCTGCCTGCACCCTGCCATCCTGCGGGGACGCTGCTCACCCCTCTGCCCTCTTTCCCTCTGCAGATGAGGTGGAAGCCAAAACCCATGAAGTCAGCATGTGCCTGGAAGACATCATGGAGAAGCTGCGGAGCGCCTTCCCCAACTCTCGAGGTACTCGAGTGAAATCCCCCTCTCTGGCCTCTTACTGCTCCCTCAGATGAGGTTTTCCTCGCAGAGTCCTGCCCCGATCCCAGCTTCCCTGTGGTGGCCGATTCCCCGCAGTGCCTACAGGTGGGGCAGAGAGAGGATGAGGAAGAGGTTTCACACCTGCAAGAAGAGGCAATCAGAGCTACAAAGAGTATGGAACAAATAGATTTCTCCCCTCCCTGCCCCAATGAGCTGCCAAGCACCCTCCTGCCCTGCTCAGGACCCTGCACCCTGCGGGGGTTCCCTCTGTGAAGACAGACAGACCTGCCAGCATCGAGTTTGCAACGATCACCTTGAGCAGCCACCCTCCTCTCTTTGTCCCTGTCGAGGCCTGGGTTACCTGGCGAGATGGAAGCAATGGTGCAAGCTCTCCCAGTGGCTTGTGGACGGCTCTTCCCGGCAGGGATGGGGACTGGGGGATGCCTGTGTGGATGGTGCTCCCCTCACCCAGTGGGGGTTTGGTGTTGATCTTTCTACCATCCCTCTGTGCTCCAGGCCAGGAGTAGCACTCTGTCCTTTGCCCAGGCTGCCCATGTGTGTGCCCAGGGGAGATATTGCTTGGTGCCAGCACTAACATAAGGCTGGGGAGAGCTCCCCTCTCTGCTCACATAGGCCCTTACCCACTTTCTGCCATCCCTGAACAGCATCCCCCTGGCCCTGCAGCAGCTCTGTTCTAACCAGGTGGCTCCAGGTCCTATTTTCCTGACCCTTTCCATTTCTCTTTCAGGTATGACCTCCCTTATCTAACACCTCCTGTGAGCCAGAGGCTTTTCCTAACCAGCTACCTGGTTGCTTTCCTCCCTCTCCTCTCCCTGCCATGCTCCCTGTGCTGCAGCAGACCTCACACAGACTCCCTCCGAGCTGGTTGTGCAGGATGCTTGCCAGCTCCAGAAGATCTCAGGGGAACACAGGTCATGCAGGAGTTGGGAATGTGGTCTCACCAGGAGGCTGGCTCAGCCACAGTGTCCAAGCCTGGGTGGAAAGGTTCAGAAGAAAGAACTGAAGCCATGAAAGCTGCCTGTCTCCCCCGGCACAGGGCTCCTGGGCTGCTGCCTTTGACCGCAACCCTCGGGGGATGCAGAGTTCAGCATCCTGCTCCTCTTCAGTTGTGCCCAGGGGCCTCCAGGTTTTATGGGCACCAAAACACTCCTGGAGCCACCCAGTTTTTAAAAGAACTCTTTCTAACAGCATCCAGCTGCCAGCCTTATGGATTGAACTCTCTCTGCCACCCAGGCGTGTACTGTCTGGTGGGGAGAGCCTGCAAGGGTTATGGAGTAGGGATGAGTCCATGTTAGAGCTTCAGCCCAGCTAGTAGCCTTATCTCAAGAGGGTCTTTATAACAGAGCCTTATCATTTAATTTGCATATATTTCTATATATTATATATATATATTCTGTACTTAAATACTCTCATGGACTCACTCCATTAAATTCTAATACTGCAAGTGCAGCTGCCCTTCACTTTCAGTCCAGCCCAACGTCTGCTCCTGCTGGGACCAGCACCTTCCCCATCACTGGTGCTGCTTTGGAGCAGGGGAGCTCAGCAGAGAGGTTGGACCGGCAGCAGGTAACTCCATCCCACCTGGTTTCCTGGAAAGCTGTACCTTTGCCTTGGCACAGAGAGCCTCTCCTGCCCAGACCCAGTTCTGTCTGTGGGAACCCTTGGCTTCTGCAGCTGCCTGTCCCCATGGCGCTGCTGGAAGGAGCTTCTTCAGCTGTAGCACCGGTCCTGGGGGCCACCAGGACTTTGAAGGCAGTAGGACAGGCAGGGCACCTCCTTGCTGCCCTGCTGCTGTCCCCCACTTTGAGCTGGGCTGAGGGGCTGGAGGCACTGGCTGGAAGCAGGTGAGTCCTCCTGGGCAGTGGATGAGGCTGTTGTGCAAGCTGGTGTGGTAGCTTGGTGGTGGTGGCTCCTGGTCCTAAAGGCTCCCTCAGGCTGGCTGTCTCATGCTGTGTTATGTCGAGAAAGAGGTAGAGTCAGGTGCTGTGGGGTGCCCCAGAGCAGAGGCTGAGATGGCCCCAGTGCTCTGGGGCCACAGGCTGCAGAGGGAGGAGATGGCCAGGCCCTCGGGGCAGGGCTGCACGATGGCGTGTGGCATCCAGCCCCAAAACTGGGCTTGTGGTGAGGATGGGGACGAGGCTGTCATTGCTGGTTGGGATGGGACGTGGTGGTGAGCTGTCTGGGGAGGTTTGGACCAAGGCGGTGTGTGGTTGGCTCTGGCGTGCTGGCAGAGGTGGCAAAGCAGCGCCCAAAGGCAGCATGTGGTTGGCTTCGTCATGCCAGCAGAGGTGCGAGGAGGTGCCCACAGTGGGGACTAGATGGTGTGAGCCCTACGGGCAGGTGTTGGGGACCTTGTGCTGCAGTGTCCGCTTGCAGAGGTGCGGATCGCTGTCCTTGCTGTCCCCTCTTGCCCCCGAGGGAGCAGCAGGAGTGTAGTGGCACTGGTGGTCAGCTAGCTGTAAGCACGCTGTGTTTGACGGCGGTGAGGGGCCACATGCCAGCCTGCAAGACCTGGCTGGACCCCCTCCCTGTTATTCTAGTGGCAGGAACGTGGGGAGGAGAGAGGGTTTGGCCTGAGGATGAGGTCAGGAGCACCCAGCCTAGGTGGGAGCTGGAAGAAGGAAAGGCTGGATGAGGACAGAGCTGCTGGTCCTGGTGCCTGGCATGGGGAGCAGCAGGGGCCAGGCTGGGTGCTCAGGCCACGTTTGGGAGCTGGGATGCAGCAGGGAGGGGAGCAGGCTGGCTAATGCTCTGGTAACCATGTACTGTGGTTCTGCTGTCCTCACTGCTTCGCGCCATCTCTGCTTTGGAAAGAGAATAAATTTGTATTTATACTGAGACCCTATTTGGTGCTCTGGTCTTATCTATCCATACACCTCGGCTGGGCCAGCCCAGCTCCTGGTGCTGTGCCATCCTAGCACCACTCCTGTAGGGTTGCTGGGACATAGAATGGTTAGAGTTGGATAGGACCTTAAAGATCATCCAGTTCCAATCCCTCTGCCATGGGCAGGGACACCTCCCACTAGAGCAGGTTGCTCCAAGCCCCATCCAACCTGGCCTTGAACCCCTCCAGGGATGGGGCATCCGCTGTCCACACCATTTGAGGCAGAGCAGAAGCTGTGAGCAGTGTTCTGGTCTCCCCAAACACAGGTGGATGCCTTTACCACCATCTTCCTTGGTCCTCTCCCAGTGAGGTCTTGCTCAGGGCCGTGTGGCAGCTTGAGAGCTGGGACCGGGGCTGTTTGGGGACAGTCCCTCTTCCTCGCCTGGGAACTTCTGCTGTAGGAAATCCTTCAGCCCCAGGAAGGATGGAGGCAGCAGTAGGATGCTGGGCAAAGACTTCTCTCCCTCCATGCTTCCTCCCTGGAGCCCCTTTAGGTTTCCAATGCCCAGAGGTGTGCAAGTGTCTCTGCCCCAAATGCTGGCCCGTGTCTCCATGGCAGAGAGAGCAGCTCAGCTGAGGACTAGCCCAGGGCAAGGCTGGGGGCTCTCAAGCCCTCCCCGCTGCATGGGGTGCAGCTCAGCCTCAGCTGATGGTGAAGCCTGCCCAGGACTGATACTTGTAGGGCTGGACCCTGGAAGGTCTGGTGTTGCTTGGGAAAGGCTTGACATGGGCTACTGCAGGGAAGTAAGAGGACAGCGCTCACACAGGGGAGATTCAAGAGCTTAAATGGAGGTGAAACACAGCCTCTGTAACACTCCCTCCAAAGGGTCAAGCAAAATGCCCCATCCTTGCACTGCAGGCTCCAGGGCAAGGCGGGAGGTGCAGACTTGTGATCAGGGAAACCGGTCACGTCCAGGAACAAATCCAGCACACGCTGCCAGGGGAAAGCTTTTATTTCTCAGCCAGTAAAGCTCAGTGGGGCCCAGCTGAAAGGCGCTGGAGCCGATGAGTCGGGGCAGGGAGGCAGCAGGCGTTGCTGCACAGCAGGGCCGGTGGTGGCAGGGTGAGGACAGCATTGTTCCCGTGTCACTGCAGGGCTAGTCCCCAGCCCTGGAACTCCCTCTCAGGGCACAGCAGCCTTTCCTGCATCCAGGGGTAACCAGCCCTGCTCAGGGCTGGCCATGGCCCAGGGTCATGAACCCAGGCTCTCTGCTCTCATTGCACCATCCTGGGGGTTCATCACTCCCTTCCCTGTCTGCTGTGGGACAGGGGGGTACTTCTGCCTCTCCACCCAGCTCCTCATCTGCCCCTGAGCCCTCAGCGTGACCCACTGCCCCAGGGATGATGCTGTCTGAGGGGATGCTGCCTTCCCCAGAATTTCCTGGGCTGCTGCTTGCTTGCTGCTCCCCACAACTCCCCTCTTCCAGCTCCTCTCTTGGGGTTTCATCCTCCGGGGCTGCCCCGTCTGGCTCCAGCCCCTCACTGGGGGGCTCTGGGGTTCTGCCTGGCTCAGCCTTGGCCAGGCACCCCGTGCCAGGCCCTGCACTGGCTCCCTGCTCCAGCCCCAGCCTGAGATCTTCTGCCTCTGCCTGTCCTCCTGCCCCACATGGCCCTACAGCCAGCTTTTCCATCTCTGCTGCTGGGCTCTCTTCTTCTTTCTCCTCTTCTACCTCCTCCTCCTCCCTCCTCTCCTCTTTTTCTTCCTCCTCCACCTTCTCCTCATCTCCTTCATCTTCCTCCCTCTCTTCTTTCTCTTCCTCCTCCTCCCTCTCCTCTTTCTCTTCCTTGTCCACCTGTTCCTCCTCTTCTTCCTCCAACTTCTCCTCCTCTTCCCCTTCTTCCTCTTTGCCCTCCTCCTCATCTTCCTCTGGCCCAGTCTCTGCTCCCCTGCTCTCTGACTTTGCCTCACAGGTGTCCCAGTTCTCTTCTTCCCCCAGTCCCGTTCCATCCCTCCCTTCCACCTTCATCTCTGCTGACTGCCCCTGGGCTGCTGCTTCTCTTCCTGGTGCTGCTCCTTTACAGCCAGCTCCGAGGGTGCCTTGTTCTGCTTGGTCAGCCCCTGGTTGTCCTGCTTCTTCGGTTCCTGCACTCTGCTCCCTCTCACCAGGGGTCTCTGGAACCCCAACCTCACCCTGGGGTGCCTCTTTTTGCAGCATCGTTCCATCACCCACCTGCCCCTTGCTGGCCTGTGGCCCCCGGGGTGGTTGGAAGAGCCCTTGGTAGCGCTTCCGATCTTCCACGTGCTTCTTCCTCATCCTCTCCCCCAGCTGCTTCAACTCCTTCTTCACAGCGGCTGCCATGGAGGGGTCAAGGTGAGCCACCCGCAGGAAGTCCTCCCGTGCCTCCCGCTCATTCCAGACAGCAGCGTGGGCCTTTGCCCGCTTGAAATAGGCCTTGGCATTGTCTGGTGGGAGAGGAGAACCCCCCCGTAGGGGTCCTACAGCTCAGGGCCACCAGTCACAGGAGCTAGAGGCCCTGGGAACCCAGGGGACATGGAGCATAGGTTGGGGTATGTGGGGTGGACACACTTGTAGGTAGGGATACTATTATAGGCAGGGGGATCTGGAACATGCACATTCCACCATGGGCTCTAGGTGGGGCAGGGATCATCATGGGTAAAGGGAACCATGGTGGGCAGGAGGATCTGGATGATGTGGGACAAGATCATGGGCAGGGTGGGCCTAGAGGACGTGGGGTACAGGCACTATGGTGGGCAGGGGAAACCAGGGACATGGCCAGGGGAACCTGAGACACAGGTCCTACAGTGGAAATGGGGATCCAGGTAACATAGGTACCATCAGAGACAGAGATGTGGGAGGAGCATCATGGAAGGGGGATACAGAGGACAGAGTCCCCTGGGGCCATGGCCACAGCTGGGGGGTGGGATGCAGGGCATGGGTACCGTTATGTTTCTGGAGGAGCTCTGTCGTGTGCTCCAGCACCTCGTAGTACTCGCCCAGCTCCAGCTGGCACTGGCAGTAGTTGAGCACCAACGGTGTGACCAGGCTCTCGAGCTTCAGCCAGCCATCCTCCCACGGCTTCTCCTGTCCCAAGGAGTTCATGGCTGTGGCTGTCCCCACCTGGGCACCTAGAGTCCATAGGGCTTTGCTGAGGAAACCCAGGCAGGGATGAGAGGAGGTGGCTAGGTCCTGCTCACCTTGGCCTGGAGGTTCCTCAGGCAGATGACAGCCTCCTGGTACTTGGCCGCTGCCTGTGCAAACTCCTTGCGGAGGACGAGGCGGTTGCCCTCGCTGTGCAGCACGGGCACCGCCGCCAGCTTCTCCTCCTTGCTCATGGCCCAGGTGTCACGCTTGTATGCCGAGGGCTCCTCCACCTGCACGGGCAGCGAGACGTGAGCAGCTGTCCCTGCCCTGGTGGCCATCCCCACCCTTCCCCCTTACCCGGAACAACTCCATGATGAAGATGAGGGGCTGCGGCGTCCGCTGCAGCTCATCCAGGTCGTCGTAGCCCGTGCTGTGGTAGTCAAACATGTTGCCCATGCCACAGCGGTGCTTCTGCCCTTCCAGGGGGTCCCGGCCCTCTGCGATCCTCCGCATGCCCCTGGAGACCAGGGCGTACATGCCTGTGTGCTGCAAGGAGGGGGAGCACCCTGTTTAGGGGGCCAGCCGGCACCCCCTTCCTCTGGGGCAGCCCCCCCTATGGCTAAGTGACACCTCTGCCCCCTGTGCTTGCACCAGGCAAAACTGGAGCATTTCTAGGGTGCACGGTCCTGTGCCCCTGCTCTGCAGAAAGCAGGGGAGTGGGCGTCTACTGGCCCCTCACTCACGATGGCATCACACCAGAACTCGGCCACCTCCCCAGTTCTCATGGAGCTGAGCAGCGTCTCCCAGATCTCCAGCTTGAACATCTTGCCCACGATGATCTCCATGGGGATGCCAGCTTCCCGGCTGTCGTCGATCACCGTCCGCTCAAAGTCATCCTTCAACGTCTGGAAGTGGAAGGTGATCTGCCCCGGAGAAAGCTCAATGGTGAGCTGGGGGAGGCCCTGCAGTGAGAGCCCTCCCTCCCCTCGCCAGCCCCAAATCCCTAGGATGCAGGGCCAAGACGTGGGGCCAAGTCTGCTCCTGGTGAGGAGCTGGTTTGATTGGCAGCTCTCCATCCACAGGAGATTGTGCCTCCTACCCACTTATCTTAGACAGCGAGCAGATGGTGGAGTGTCTTAACACTCACTGGTGCTATATCTTGCTCCTCTCTTTGGCTCCCCCTTTACAGCCCTGTACAGAGGACCTAGCAGAACCCACACTGATCTACCCTGACCCATGGGCTGGGGAATCTCAGAAGCCTCCACGAGCTCCCTGTTGGTTGGTTGGCAACGTCAGGAAAGGCAAGTTTCCAGCAACCCATTGTGGCTGCTGAGCTCCAATGGCCCCAGGACAGAGGGAGGAGATGGGTAACAACACCAATGCGAGGTGAAGGCAGTTGGCAATGCCAGCTCTCCCTGTGAGGGCAACGTGGCTGCCTGTGCCCAAAACAGCTCTTCCTGCCACCTCCCTTGTGAGGGATCTCCTGGAGACAGAATCTCCCCGTACCACAGACCTGGAGCTTGGCTTGTCCCGTGATGGGCAGGGATGGTGGTGTCAGACCCGCTCCCCTCTCCTAGGGCTTAGGGGTACCAACCAAGGCAACTTACCTTGCTCCCATCCTGCAACTTCGGCAACTCCCCCTGGCCTCCATGGAGAATCTTCTTTTTAACCCCTTCCACATTCAGCAGGTACGTTTCCTCCATGGCCACTCCTGCTGGGCCCCAGGGGCTGGTCACAGGCACATGCAAGCAGGCACGCTCTGGCCCTTCCCAAGTTCCACGTCTTCCTCAGGGTTTCTTCCTTTCTTCACTATCTGGGCAGATATACCATCTCCTAGGGCTTCTCCTGGCCTTTTGCTGAGGGAGAGCCTGGAAGCCTTCTCCTGGAAGCTGTCCCCCTGCCCTTTGGTTTGCGAGAGGGGCGTCCTGCTGTGGCACACCCTCACTGGAGCCCGTGGTGTCCTCCGTTGCGTTCTGGAACTGCCTTTCTAATCCTCTTCCCACCCTGCCAGGTTAAGCTGGGATTTGCCTGCCTAGTCTGTGAGGAATTAAAGAAACTCCCTGATCAGGAGGGCCTCCTTCCTCCCACAAAGTGACAGCTCAGGGAGTCCCCTTTGCACGCAGTGACCCAGCCACACCGGGGGTGTCTCAGGGAAGGAGCCCGGCAACACTGGTGCAAGCACCAGCCAGGGACTGCGCGTGGCAAGAGGCAGCGCTGGTCTGTGCTCCAGAGACCACAGAGGAACAGACCTGGCTTGGAAACGATATTTTATTGAGTCTGGTTTGCAGACAAGCATTCCTCAAACACAAGAACAAGCTCCTACCAGGCCACGGCCCATCAAGTCCAAGGCTAAATAAGACGCAGAAAGCATCTCACTGTCCCAGAGAGAACTAAACCCCTCTGGGAGAACCAGGCTGAATATTTACAGTAAATCCAGGGCTTTGGCTGCTCTCACAGGTATAGTCTAATTCTTTAGCTCCACCAGCCAAGCCCTGCACAACGTATGTGACAGCAGCTCCAGAGATGGAGCTTCTAGCCCTGCCCAGCAGCACATCTGGTGGCAGAGACCTGCGACTAGAGCAAAGACTTCAGCGTGGCAGATGAACACTTCCAGCTCTACTCCTCACTTCTCCATGAGGGACTCCAGCTGCTCCTGCAGGGATGTCATCTGGAAAGAGGGAGTGAGGTATTACAGTAAGGCTGGGCTGGGGCTCCCGGCAGCTCCAGCCCAAGCGTTTCTTTGTTTCTGTGGATCTTCCACCTACACCAGTGGCTGCTCTGCCCATGCCTGGGAATCGTTGGGCAGAGCTCAGCGCTGCCCACAAAGTGAAGCCACACACCAGGAACCTGGGAGTGGGAACCTCCCGCCTTGGTAACTGGATGAAACTCAGCAGAGCTGCCCAGACGGGGAATTTGCCAAGACCCCACAGACACTGCCCGTCTTTCACACAGCTGCTAGTGGTTTCGTGTCACGTTTTACACCAGAGAACAATCCCTGGCCTGCTGAGTAGACATGTTTTGGCTCATTGCTCCTCCAGACAGAAGGCTGCAATCAACCCCATTTTCTATACACCTCCCTGTGCTTTAGGAAGCTCCATGCAGCTACAGAGAAGGTACAAGCACACCTGGACCTGTAAGACTGGAGTTCAGAGCAGCTGGTGTGGTATAAGATTCGGGAAAAGAAAGAGGCCAAGCCTAGAACAGTGTCGTGCCCCACAGTCCTGCCCACTCCACTGGGGGAGCTTCCTCACCTGCTGCTTCTCTCGCTCTTCCTGCTGCTTGAACTCATCCAGCACGGCCTGGAGACGGGTCTGCAGAGACAAACATGCCACACCACGGTTAACAATGTGGTCTCCAATTGAATGGGTGCTGGCACAACACATCAAAAGGTGGAGCAAACCCCAAGCTGCACCAACAACCTGACCGCTTATCTCCTGCAGTATCATGGATTGTTTTGCCTCCATAGGGAAATGCTGGAGCGCGGGTGGTCACACCATAATTATTCCTAAGCCAGCAGGTAAAGGCCCATGACTTTTCCAGGGCAGCAGGAAATCACTCTGCTGGACCTAATGGCATGCCAGCACCAAGCAGAAGACCTGAAGAGACCTCACGACAGCTCTCACCTTGAGGGCTAGGTTCTCCACTTTCATGATGAGATCTTCCTGGCGCTTCCTCCTGTCCTGGGTCTCCTGGAGTTTACTTTTCAGGTTGTCAATCTGTTTCTGGATCCCCATGACTGAAAGAGAGAGTGAGTTCAGACCCAGAGCAGCAGCAGAGCTGGGCAGCACAGCCTGCCTGGCACCCTGGTGATTCTGCTACGCTCTGCCACCCACTCACCTATCTGGTTGGACCCCTCATTCTCCTGTTGCTGCCCGTCGGACTCATTGAGCTTGTCCTGTAGCTGCCTCTCCAAGTCCTCCTCAGTGTCCATGATGTTCAGGTCTTCATCGTCATGATGATCCCTCTCATCTTCATCTTCGCTGCTGCTGCTGATGTCATTAAATATCTCCCGCAATTCATCATGTTCTAGAGGGGGGGCAAAAGGGAAAACACAGCTGATGACCTCCTAGCACCCTTTGCCTGGTAGGGACCATGTCAATACAGGGTGTCTGTCTCAACACCTTCTCTCCTTTACATTGGTTAGGGCTTTACCCAGAGAGAATAGGCCAAAGTGATTACTTAGATGCTAGAAAGAAAACAAGAGACTTCTTCACTGCACCTGAGGAGCCATGGCCTTGCTTATGTCCCGACATCCCTGGGGAGGAGATGTCCAGGCTGGTGAGTGAACCATGGTTGTCTACTTCTTTTGTTTCGTCTTCAGCAATGACTTCCCAGCCTGACAGCAGGAACAGATGAGTCAAGGGAAAAAAAAGAGGAACATGAAAGATGTAGTATGACTAAAGAATGCTAAAAACTGCAGGACATCACTGCCCCTCCAACAAGTCTGGCCTTGCAGCTATGACTATCCAGAGAGAACAACCCCAGCCCCCTTTTTTTGATGACTTCTCCTCTGCTCTTAATCTCCTGCTTGCAACAATAATTCAGTCCACAAGGAGAAGAAGCAATCAGCTTTGAACAAGGCAACGATGAAGGTGCAAAACTTCAGTGCCTCTTGTGTGCTTATCTCCCAGCCTCTCACACCCAAAGCTGATCTTGTCTCTCCTTTCCACTACCCCCAGGTCACACATGGCTTCCTGTCCCCCACTTGAGCTTTTTTAGTTAGAAGGATACGGACACTGACAGCTTCAGCATCGGTGCTCAGGAGACGCTTCACTTCTTTTTCCACATCAGGAGACTCAATATACTGGGCCAGAGAGGGGAAAAAGAACAGAGACACTGTTAAATGGCTTGCGTGAGCCCCTGGTGCTGGTCAACTCCAACCTTCCACCTCTGGACAGAGCCCTGTTTCAAGCCTCTTTTCTTATGCTTTCTGCTCATGTTCACCCTAAAAGTAATTTATGCACCTCCAGAAAGCAATCCATCTTCTTTGTGCAGTGCTCCGCAGTGCATTGTG
This sequence comes from Pedionomus torquatus, assembly GCA_013398155.1. NCBI lineage: Eukaryota > Metazoa > Chordata > Aves > Charadriiformes > Pedionomidae > Pedionomus > Pedionomus torquatus. The sequence continues at coordinate 65,786 of VZRU01000895.1, forward strand.
TGCTCTCCTTTTTCCACTTAGACTACTTATGAAATTAGACTTTCCGTGTGTATGCAGAAAGTCCTGGAGGTGCTTTTTCCTGATGGATGGTCAACTCAACTCCTTCCCCCATCTCCCTCAAAAGGTGGTTTCATTTTTCACTTTTAAATTAGCCAGGAATCTTAATGCAGTGACATCAATCCCCTCCTGTGAGCTACAAGAATGTCTCAAGTAATTTGTTTCCCAAATGTCATGCAAAATAGCACTCCATCCTGTTCTCAGAAACTGCAAAGCAGAGAAGAACAAGTCTTCCCAGCCTCATGGTGCTGCAGCTCCCCAACACCTTGCCTGGCTTGTGCATACCCGCAGAGACAGTCTCTGAGCTCCATCTGTTGTCACTCCCCCAGCTGAAATGACAGTTGTTCTATTTGTAGTGCTGCTTGTTGGGGAAGTGAAGGGGCCGTGCACAGAGAGAAGATTTCAGCCAGGAAAGCAGGAATGAGTGAAGCCTTATCTCCATGTGAGTCTTCCTTTCATCTCTATGAGCAGGAAGAGATGCGCTATGGCAAGGCAGCCACAGGAAGGGAGTCCAGCAGTTCTCTGCACAGAAGATTTTACCCTCAGAAGCATCTTGGAAAACACGGAGGAAGCATCCAAAAAAGTGTTTAAACCTACTACCCTGCCATAACCCTCACCCTGGGCAAGGAAACGCGTGAAGCAATGTTAAGAAATGTCTCTGCTTTCCTATCCCTTGGTTATTGCATCTCCATCTCTGTGAGAAGCCACTCACCTTCTTCTTAGCCGTCTTCCGGAATCGTCTCTTCCGAACATTTTTCAGGGGAAGAGTGACTGTGACAGAGGAAATAGATTGCATGTGTCAGGCAGACGGCCTAATGGGAGAGCCACGTGCCAAAAGGGAGAAGATCCCTTCAGGAACGGGGAGAGCACTGAAAATGGAGCAGCAGCACAGCCAGGGACACAGCAGCGGTGAGTGCCCTGCGCAGCTGGGGGGGACACTGGGGTAGTAGGATGGAAGGGTTTGGCAAAACCTCTACTCACTGCCATGGTTCCAGATGAATTTCTTCTCTCTGTCCTTGTCCTTCTTCTTGTTTGCCTTGGGGTCAGTGCTCACAGTTTGCTCTTCCAAAGGCGGATAGAGATCACCATCCACGGTGCAAACAAGCATCTGGAACCCCCACATAAACACAAAAGGGTGCTTATTGTAAGGCAAGGACAAAAGGATGCGAAATGATGTTTTCTGGAGGATGACCAGTGCCTGCCCACTGCATCTTTTGAGCCAAAGGGATTCATGGCCATGGGGTAGGAGAAACACAGTCTTTCACACACAGCTCAGTTTGTAACTAAACACAGCAGCAGTTTAGCTGTTACGAGGGCAATCCCATTTTATGCTTCAGAAATGGGATTTCTAAACATGGAAACATGTTTCTAAACATTTCCAAGTGGAGTGGGGAATTTTAAACTGCTACTATTGTGAGAATATAGAAATTGGCCATGGGTCTCCAGCTGCCAAAGTGTACGATGATTCTCCTGGAGAAGGGAACAAAGAATTAAGCTGTTGGGGGGGGAGAGCAGGTAGCCCATACCTGGCAAATATCCGCTGTCTTATAGAAGGTTTTCTTGTCAATGGTTTTTAAGCTCTCAATGATGCAGGGCAGATCCACCAGCTTGGCTGCCAGTGGCACTCGGTCTACACGGACAATCCCATGGCGCCCATCCGCTGTGGAAAGGCACAGGACAGGTTAGTGCTGTTGTTAAACAGTTAAACTGAGAAATACTTTCCTGGGCAACAGAATCGTGGAACTGTCAGAGTTGGAAGGGACCTCTAGAGATCACCCAGTCCAACTCCCCTGCTAAAGCAGGATTGCCCAGAGCACATCCCTCAGGACTGCATCCAGGTGGGGCTTGAAGGTCTCCAGAGAGTCCCATCATCTGGGACTCCACACCCTCCTTGGGCAGCCTCTTCCACGGCTCTGGTACCCTCACCCAGAGAAGTCTTTCCTCAAATTTGAATGGAACATCCCATGTTCCAGCTTGTGCCCATTGCCCCTCATCCTGTCACTGGGAACCACTGAGAAGAGTCCAGCTCCANGACCTCTAGAGATCACCCAGTCCAACTCCCCTGCTAAAGCAGGATTGCCCAGAGCACATCCCTCAGGACTGCATCCAGGTGGGGCTTGAAGGTCTCCAGAGAGTCCCATCATCTGGGACTCCACACCCTCCTTGGGCAGCCTCTTCCACGGCTCTGGTACCCTCACCCAGAGAAGTCTTTCCTCAAATTTGAATGGAACATCCCATGTTCCAGCTTGTGCCCATTGCCCCTCATCCTGTCACTGGGAACCACTGAGAAGAGTCCAGCTCCATCCTCCTTCAACCCACCCTTCAGAAACTGATAAGCATGAATAAGGTCTCCCCTCAGCTTTCTCTTCTCCAGGCTAAAGAGCCTCAATTCTCTCAGCTTTTTCTCCAAAGGGAAATTTCACAGGAAAACACATGCAAGTTGCACAGCTTCACTTGCGGACACTCAAGAGTTTTCAGATGCCCCAATCCTGCTCACTCACCATGAAGCTCAATGGTGAGCCTGTCCTTCAGGTTGACATTCCCGGACTGTACTGCTCGCCGCACAGTGGAGGCATATTCCTGGGAAAGTTGGATGGACAGAAGGTCAGGAATGGGCGTAGTTCCTCTGAGAATCACCAAAGGCTTCTGTCCAACCCACCCCACTTTAAACACCCCTGCCATTCCGATGCAGAAAACCAACTGCAATATCACATTAACCCTGTGGCTCTGCTATTCCCAGCGCCTTTCACACCGTCCTGACAGGATACAGCTGTGACGGTGGCGTGAGACCCCTGGCAGAGGACCACAGCTCTGAGGGATGTTGCAGTTCCCCTCACAGTTTTCATGGGCTCAAGAGTACAGAGTCTCAGCTTTAAGCACCTGACAAATAGAATCATAGAATATTTAGAGCTGGAAGGGATCTCAAAGATCATCGAGTTCCAACCCCCCTGTCATGGGCAGGGACACCTCCCACCAGACCAGGTTGCTCAAAGCCCCATCCAGCCTGGCCTTGAACCCCTCCAGGGATGGGGCAGCCACAGCTTCTCCAGGAAACCTGTTCCAGTGCCTCACCACCCTCACAAGAAATAATTTCTTCCTAATATCCAATCTAAATCTCCCCTCTTCTAGTTTAAAACTATTACCCCTTGTCCTATCACTACTCTTCCCAACAAAGAGTCCCTCTCCAGCTCTCCTGGAGCTCCCTTCAGATCCTGGAAGGCTGCTCTAAGGTCTCCCCGGAGCCTTCACTTCTCCAGGCTGAACAGCCCCAGCTCTCTCAGCCTGTCCCATAGGAGAGGTGCTCCAACCCTCTAATCATCTTCATGGCCCTCTGCTAAATAGCATGAAGTGCATTGACAGCCACAGCAACCAAAGACCCAGCACTTGCTGAACCTCTACCCTTACAGAAATTTTGTCCCTCGTTCTCTAAGTTGTCTTCCAAGCCTCCTGTTCTGTGTCACTTCCTTCTCAAGAGGAGGCTGTGGAAAATCTCTTCAAATGAGTGGGAACAGGCTACCCAAGGCTAAAAGCATCCAGCCCGCTTCCGTGGGCCCTTGCCGGCTCCGCAGACACCCCCACTGGTCTGACTCCCCCTCTCCCAGGCCTGGTACTCCCCAGACAAACCGGCCCAAGGCCCGACGGCAGCCGTTTTGGCTGTACCGGGCCCAGCGGCCTCTCACCGGCGGCAGCCGCAGAACGAACTGACTCTCCAGCTCATGCGGGGCATCGTCTTTGCTCTTACTCATCCTCTCGCCTTCTTCAGCTCGCAAAACCAGACACGATCACCCCCTGGACAAGAAGGCTCCTAACGCGGTGACCCCAGCCCGACACCCCCCAGGGCGGAGGGTGCTGGAACCTCTCCGGGGCCGACACCGCCCGCCAGGGCCCGTCCGGTGGCGGCCGCGGCTGCCCCGGGCGGAAGCCGGTCCCGGTACGGCGGGAAAGGCGCTNNNAGCCCCGCCCCCCCCCCCCCCCCCCCGCGTTCGCGTCGCCCGTTCCTTCCGTTCCGCCCCCTTTCCGTTCCGCCCCCTTCGGTTCCGCAGGGCGGGGAGGAAGGGTGTTGCGGGCGGACCGGAAGCGGCGGCGCAGGCTGCCATGGGGGCGGCGGGCGGGCGGCCCGGCTTCTACGTGGGGCTGGGCCTGGCCCTGGCCTCCAGCGCCTTCATCGGCAGCAGCTTCATCCTCAAGAAGAAAGGGCTGCTCCGGATCTGCCGCCGCGGCCGCGCCAGGGCAGGTACCGCCGGGGAGGGGCTTGGGCTGAGGCGGGAGGTCAGAACGGGCCGGTGCTTCCCCTGTCGTCCCCGCCTCAAGGCCGTGGGCGAAGCACCCCCGGGCTGTCGCTGCACCCCCAGACCCCGTGGGCCGCTGTAGCCTGTCCCCCACCAGCGCTGGGCCTGAGCCACCCCTTGCCTTGTTTGGGAGGGGGATGTTGGTCTAAAAGTGGGCTTTTTCTGCAGAGATAGGCAGCCATCGCCAGTAGACACGGCTGTAAAAGCGTTCACGTGTTCTTGAAACATGAGAGAACCTGGGGATAAAACATGGGAGAACCCGAGGAATAAAATCTTTGGGTTTAGGGTAAAAGAATTGGTGGTTGCCCATGCCTAGGTTGGGTTCCTCTAAACAGGAGGAGGAACTTCTTCACTTCGGGGGTGCCAGAGCATTGGAGCAGGCTGCTTGGAGAGGTGGTGGAGTCTGTGTCTCCTCTGGAGACATTCAAAACCTGCCTGGACACGTTCCTGTGCGACCTGCTCCAGGTGGATCTGCTTTGGCATGGGGGTTGGACTAGATTCTCTCCAGAGGTCCCTTCCAACCCCATGTCATTCAGTGATTCTGTGGGCCGATGTGTGACCAAGTAGACCCAAGGCAGCCAGGCACTTAAGAGATCGGGCTGCTACCGCTTTTCTTCTCTGAGGCAGTTCTGGCAGGATAATGAGCCTTTTGTGTAGCTTCATCTGAGGTTTCTTGTTGCTCTTTCTTCCTTACTTAGGGCAAGGAGGTCACGCGTACCTGCAAGAATGGCTTTGGTGGGCAGGGCTGCTGTGCAGTAAGTACCCCCTCTGAAACTTGAGCAACACGCGTTTGTCATCGTTGTTTGACTGCTTGGTTTTCATCCGAGTGCCTGAGGATGTTGTTGATCTAATGGTAAATCTAAAGTATTCTGAAGTCTCATGCATTATGAGGTTTCTCTGCTAATTAGGAATTGAGGCGCTGGTCTAACTGGGTTGGGTTAAGTGTTTCTGAAGTGGCCTGTCCAGATGATGTAATTACAACGGCACATCCAGCCCCGTGTGTTTAGTGCTGCAGTGATTGCAGCAGCGGTGGTTTACGCTTTGCAACGTTGATATCCAATTGCACTCGATTTACCCTTAAAAAAGCTATAAAAGCTGTTCCAGGAGAAAAGCATGAGTTAGAAATAAGAAAATGGGTCAAAACTCCTTCAGGTTTGAGAGTGTTATGCTTTTCTGTGGTTACTGCTCAGCTGCGTGGCCCCATATAGCCACTAAGGATCGCCACACGTAACTGCGAGCCTTCTCTTCCCAAGAGAATCCATATTGGGCTTCTGCTTGTTCTTGCTGGTGCTGCTCTTTCCTGGTTGCATGACACACCTCAGAGAAACACAGAACGCTCAGGTGGAAACTGAGGCTCTCTTCTGACTGCACTCAAACGTGCGTTTTGCTGAACTGCTCCTTCTTTGATGCTTACCTGACAGAGTTTCTCTTGCAGTGGGAGTTGGAGAAGCAGCAAATTTTGCTGCTTATGCCTTTGCCCCTGCAACACTGGTAACTCCACTGGGTGCCCTAAGTGTCCTTGTTAGGTAAGCAGCCTCAGAAACACCCTTACCTCACCCGCCACCCCCTGGTGAAGGCAGTTGCTCTGCTTCCCTCTGTCTCTTCCCTCAGGTACTCCATCACTTGGTCTAATTGGGGTGTTTTTTTCTATCTTTCAGTGCAGTTCTGTCTTCTACCTTCCTGAATGAGCAGCTGAATGTCCATGGGAAGATTGGCTGCCTCCTCAGTATCCTGGGCTCCACGGTGATGGTGATCCACGCGCCGCAGGAAGAAGAGGTTTCCAGCCTAGAGTCAATGGCAGAGAAGCTGAAAGATCCAGGTACTTAAAATAAAGGTGTCCTGTTAACTTCAGGCTTAGGAATGACAGTAGAAGGTAGGATACAACTTGGCTAGATTGAGAAGGACTGAATTAAAAGGGTGATTGAGCCGTTTCTTGCTCTGAATTGCAGTGGAGGAAACATTCTCCTGTGTCCAGGATAGCTTGTGGGTTGCCTTCTGGGCTGGGAAGAGGCTGGTGTCTCCATGCTCTAAATGTGAAATAATGGTGACTGTCAAACAGCATTTAATGTGCACACTCAGAGGATTTACACCTTATTCACTAGCTCAGAACATAAAGGGCTATGTCAGCTCCAGCGTGGCTTTTAGGACTGTCAAGTTCTCTTGGCCCTGGATGAAAGAAGCAGATGGGAACCCTGCTTTGCAGAGAGGGAGTCTGAGTGATGCTCCCCCAGGTCTGTGCTGAAGCAAGGGTGAGAATTCAGCTCATTAACGTAACGTGCTTTTTCATTGTACTGTCTGTGAGGTGTAGATGCAGAACGTGAAGAGCATGGGAATTAGGTGAGCTGTCAGCCGAAGGGGTTGGCCTGTGACAGTGCTGGGATAGGAGAGGGAATTCCTCCATGGTGTGGCTGAGGGAAAGAGAGAGGAGGAACTTCAAGCAAAGATGAATGAGCGATTCAAGGAATTCTGCCCGAGATCAAGTAGTCCTGATATTTATGTTAGAGGATGAATCGGGTTGCAAGGATTTGATTTGGGCAACAGCACGAATGGCAGAATAAGTTGCAGGAGAATGGAGGAAGGAAGCACAGGGAGAAGAGCAAAGCAGAGTAACCACTAGATGCTGCTGCTCATGAGAGGGAGTGCTCTGGTGGGGTCTCGCAATCCTGTGATGTGGTGCTTTCCTCTTTATCCCACCACAGCCCCTGGAGTTCAGCTAAGGATTCCCAAGCCTTCTGCCACCCTCCTGGGCCTCCCGCAGAGCTGTGCCCCCAGTCATCCTGGTCAAAAAGCCTCCCACCTCCACTAGTGTCATAGATCCTGGCTGTGCCCCTTCCCCTTCCAGCACAGGTATCCCCAGACAGGCTGATCTGTGGGGCAGTGCTGCGATCAGCCCTGTTGTCTCTGCAGCTTTGCCCAGGCTGGAGACCAACGCTGCTTCCCAGCCCCGGTGGTTGCTAGGTGGAAGCTAAAGGGACAGATTGATGAGGCAGTTCCCTGCCTGATCTCCACCTCCACTTGCTGTTCAGTTACATCTGTCACTAGTCCTACTGTTCTCTGATAGAGCTCGTTCATTCTTCTTTCCCCAAGGATTCATTGTATTTGCTGTGTGTGTCCTGGTGAGCTCCCTTTTGCTTATCTTCATCGCTGGACCCCGTTACGGACAGAGCAATGTTCTGGTTTATGTTTTGGTCTGCTCCGCCATCGGCTCGCTTTCTGTGTCCTGCGTCAAAGGCTTGGGAATTGCCTTGAAAGAATTGTTTTCTGGGAAGCCAGTCCTGAAAGAACCACTGGGCTGGGTGCTTCTGGTGTGTCTGGTGATCTGCATCAGCGTCCAGATCAACTATCTGAACAAAGCCTTGGACATCTTCAACACCTCCGTGGTCACACCAGTTTACTACGTGCTGTTCACCACATCAGTCATGATGTGCTCTGCTATCCTCTTCAAGGAGTGGCAACACATGGTGCTAGACAACATCATCGGCACCATCAGCGGCTTCCTCACCATCGTGTCCGGCATCTTCCTCCTCCACGCCTTCAGGGACATGCCCTTCACACCTGACCTCCTGCCCCTCTTCCTGCAGCAAGGCAGGACAGACCCACGTGCCTCGTGGAGGAGCGCAGACAGACATCAGTCCTGTCAGCACCAGCCTCTTCTGCCTTCAGAGGACAAAAGCTCTCAGAGCACAGAGGAGGAAGAGGAAGGTGAAAACATATGAGGAAGCCTGTGAACTGCTACCTTTCTGCTCCCACTGCTGAGTGGCTCCACTGCAAGGTTGAACATGCTGCCTCAGCTGCTGCTGCGCTAGCAGGAGTTGGCAGTGACCATCTACCTGTCCCAGGTGTGAGATGGGTGACCTGCCGCTGCCGTAGGCTGGACGGGGACAGCAGCTTCCTGCGGCTAAGGACAGGAGCCCTGGGCACAGCTCAGTTCTGGCACCACAAAGATGTGGTGCCTCTTTGCTGTTCTTTTATGTGGAAAATTGATCCGCCCTCATCAGGACAGAGGCTTTGGTGGCGCAGAGGCCCACAGCACTAACACAGTGCTAACCCTTACTGAACGCGAAGACCACGCATTTGAGGACACCTCACAGTCTTTTTTAAAAAATATACTTAGAACATTAACAGTTACAAAATCTAACGTGGTGCTAAGATTACACAGAGAGAAGATTAATGTCTGGCTTTAAAGATGACGTACCCAGAATGTTAATTCAAAAATTCCTCTGTCAAGTACTTGGTTTTGCTCACTCTGCTAGAATTTATTTACAGATTCACATCCAAGAACAGAATACAGCCAAAACTGGAAAAGTTCAGTGGTGCTGCCACGTGCTGCTGTGGCTCTTACGGAGGGACCAACCTCTTCAGCCAAGGTCTGCAGTGCGGGTTGATTAAATACCTGCTGACTGTATTTTATTAAAAAACGATTTGTTCAGTTACCGAGTGGCTACTGATATGTTTGTACCGAGAGCTGGGCCAGCACTGAAAAGCCTTAAAGATCGCAGGGATAGGAAGAACCATGTGGATGCTCGAGAGAAATTCAAGTTGGGGGACAAGAGAGGGAACCGTTTACTGTGGGAATGGGAGTGACCTGAGTCCTTAGCAACTGAGGTAAGTTTCTGAATGGCAACTAGACAGCTGTGCCCTCACATAGGTGGGTTTATATGTTTAACACATCCTGAATTTGTTCCCAGGAAGGCTGTTGGCTACAAGCCACCTGTGGTAGGCACTCACATGCCCCTGTCCAGCCACCTGTGGCAAGTGGACGTGTACCAACTGCTTTCCTGTGTTCCTCTGCAGAGCTCCAAGCCACAGGCAGTGGGTCGCTCCAGGCTTCCCAGAGCTGGGCTGTACATAAACACTGTGGAAATGCTACGCTGCCCTTCCAGAGGGAGGATCAGTAGTTTGTTGTTTTTCCAGTAAGAAGCTCCTCTCTGTGTTCTGGGGACAAAGGTGCAGAAGACACGGCCGTAAGCCTTCCTCCAGGGATCTCCACAGGTAAAAGGTGCATGAGGTTGTAAAATAGCTGGTTACTCATTTCCTGCATTTAGTCTCTCTCTGAAGAAACTACTCCTTTACAGGACAGCAGGAGCTGTTTAACCCTTTGGGGAAGAGGAGGACAGGCCCCAGTCTCTCCCAGAAACGAGTCTGATTCGTGGGAACAAATTAATTGAGACACAAACGAGAATTCAAAGCAGACCTTCCAGCCAGGAGACAGCTGTGCCCCCTCCCTGATTATTTTGCAATACACAGGATCACTGGGATGGAGGGGGAGTGACAAGACGACCAGATTTTCAATTCTCAGTGGCCATCTACCTGAACAAAGAAGAATCTCATATTAAAAATTGACCCAGTTAATATTTATTACGTTGGTCAGGGGAAAGCAGTTAATGGAGCAAGTCAGTATTGACAGAGTCGTGCTGCAATTTCAAAATTTGCCACTTGGCCACACCAATGATTTACTCAGGGAAGCCTGAAAGTATTTTCCAGTAGTGACTGCCTGGGATGATCATTGTGCCCAACGAGCTCTTCTCTTTAAGGGTACCTGTACCAGCCTGCACAGCCATGCTGCCCGTGGGGCTCGTTAACATCAACCTGGGAGGGTTTCGTTTCGTGCAGCACCGTTGAAGAAGGCAAGTGGTGGCCTTGCCCAGAGCTGAGATTCCCCTCAGCGAGCGTCACCGCCCCTCCGTTCCCAACGCTCCCTGCATCGGTAGCCCTGGAGTCCCAGCACAAAGAGGGCTGCTGGCCCGCGGGGCTGGGAGCAGCACGTCACCCC
>VZRU01000897.1:0-12691 GCA_013398155.1 Pedionomus torquatus
ACAGGGATGGCCTGCTCCTGCACTTTTAAGAGTTCTTCCTTGAAAAATGTCCAGCTTTTCTGACTCCTTTGTCCTTTAGGGCTGCCTCCCAAGGGGCTCTGTCAAGCAGGCTCTTGAAGAGACCAAAGTCTGCTCTCTGGAAATCCACAATGACAGTCCTGCTGGATCCCCTCCTTCCCTCTCTGAGAATTAAGAAGTCTATCAATTCATGGTCACTGTGCCCAAGACAGCCTCCAACTGTCACATCCCCCACAAGTCCTTCTCTTTTCACAAAGAGCAGATCCAGAAGTGTTCCCTCCCTAGTTAACTCCCTAACCAGCTGTGTCAGGAATTTATCCCTGACACACTCCAGGGACCTCTTAGACTGCTCCTTCTCAGCCATATTGTGTGCTCAGCTGATATCTCGTAGGTTGAAGTGTCCCACCAGGACAAGGGCAAGTCATCTCTAGACCTCTTAGAGCTATGAAATACAAAAAATTACAGAATATTTCATCTACCTGTACATTTTGATTGTGTGGTCTGTAACAGAGTCCCACCACAATATCAGTCTAATTCTTACCCATATTTACTCAACTCTACTGTTTCCCTTGATTAGTTCTTGACATTTATAATGCTCCGTAGCATATGAGGCCACCCTGCCTCTTCTCCTTCCTCACCTATCTCTTATGAAGAGTTTGTAGCCATCCATTGTAGCACTCCAGTTGTGCAAGTCAACCCACCACATTTCCATGACAACTAGGTCATAGTTTACCTGCTCCAGAAAGGCTTCAGCTCCTCCTGTTTGTTGCCCATCCTGTACATCTTTTCCTTTTTTTTTTTTTTTTTCCCCTGTAATTTTGTTCAATTGTTTGGGTTTCTTTTAGGAGACTCTTGTATGCACTACTTAAAATATTAGGTTCTATTCTTTCTTGGTGAAAATAAAGATGAAATATAATATAAAACAGAGGGTAACTTTGTTAATTAGAATGGGATCCAAACAAGTTATGGAATGGCATGTCATTTCAAGTGGAGGACATTTAACTAATTGTGTAATTACCAGATTAAAAGGGTGAAAATAATAAAAAAAAAAAAGTTACGAAACAAGTGAGAACCAGAGTGACAAAAAACAAGGAAATTCTTCTTTTTTTTTTTTTGGTCCAAAAAGAAACCTTACAGTTTTTCATTCACTACTATTGCAGGGAGTTAGGAAACAGAAAAACAAACAAACAAACAAACAAAAAATAAATTTAAGGCTTGGTTAAGAAAAGGATTCTTACATTCTTGAATGATTCTGTGAACTATTTTTATACTGTATTCCATTTCCATTTGGTAGAGGTGGGGCAAGGTCCTCAGCAAAGAATCCTGTTGCCAACGGGAGTAATGAGGCTTGACTATGCAAGATGGCGGACTAGATTTGATATTAGGAACAGAAGGCAACGACATCTCCTGACTGAAATGGTATGGTTGAGGCAATGCATGTGCTGTGATTCTGGAGTGAGTTTTTTTTTCTGTGGGTTGTACCTGATATGCTTTTCAAAGACACAAAAGCCACAAAGAAAATAGGCATATGTAATGTGAGTTTATAAAATTACCCACATATAATTCTCTTCTTCCTTCCTATAGAATCCCACAGAATTTCTGTTGGCTACTGCAGAACTTCAGGGGCGGTTTTAGCATTAGAGCCATGTTTAAAAGTTTTCTGCCACTGAAAAATCGTTACTATATCCTCATTTGGCTGAGCAATATACATATCAGTGTGTTCACTTAGTGTGTTACATAGTATAAGTCAGACCTCAGATTTTTGCTTCATGAAACTCAGTATAGTTACAGACTTCCTTAAAAGTATTTTTGAAGCAGGCATTTATTCTATCATCACAGCCATTTATGTCTTATAAGGAAAAAGAATGATAAATTCATGATTCTAAAATATTGAAGAATATTAAATAAGGTCCAGAAATGAACAGGAAACAGGATTTTCATCAGCTGACCAAGAGTATTGATCTGATTATATAATTTAAGTACTCTGCTATGTTAATGGCTGCCTACTAAATAGACTTAGAGCCTCCAACTCATAAGCAACCTCATCCTAGATCCCGCAATCTTATAGACCACTCTAAGATCTAGTAATAAAAGAATATATTTATTTTATTTTACATCTGCAATTTTCTGCCATATGAATTAATAATAATTTGCAATTTCTTTCACCAACAGGAGGATATTACCACAGGAAAAAAATGTCATTCTTGCTTCAAACATGTGGTCTGATTCTTTTTTGGACTGACAGCTTACCTATTGCAACAATCATCAATCTAAACTAAACTGTTAGCAGGTTAGATAAATTCCTAAAATATGCATGCAGCATAACGCATATGAGAAATGTTAAACTATATAAACCAGGAAATGTTAATTGCTGTAAAGTTACCTGCATTTCTTCATAAATACCAGAAGCAGAAAAACTCAGAATAAAAACATTAGTTAAAACTAGATTATAAAAATCATTTTCTAGAAAGTAATAATAGAACAATTCCCATCAGATATCACATAGTAGTTGTAGATCTTTGTTTTATCCTAGCTCTTCCACAGAGTATAGTTCTACAGATCATCAGGGAACTATTGGAGAAAGTCCAGCATTGGGCAACAAAGGTGATTAAGGGATTGGAGCATCTCCCATACGAGGAAAGGTTGAGAAACCTGGGACTCTTGAGCCTGAACAAGAGAGGGCTGAGGGGAGACCTCCATGCCTGGAAAGGGTGTGGATCAGATGACCCTGGGGGCCGTCCAATGGCACATACAGGACAATCAAGCTATCAGGCCCAGTCAGCATAGGTTTATGCTAGGCAGGTTCTGCTTGACTAGGGTTGGCAAGTTTTACAGAGGAATCTGGACAGACTGGATTGATGTGTCAAGGCCAATGGTATGAGGTTCTATAAGGCCAAGTGCCAGGTCCTGCACTTGGGTCACAACAATCCCACATAGTGCTACAGGATAGGGTAAGAGTGGGTAGAAAAACATCTGTCAGAAAGGACCTGTGGATGTTTCTGCACAGCTGGATGAATATGAGACAGTAGTGTGCCCAGGTGATTAAGACCAATAGCATCCTGGCTTGTATCAGAAGCAGTGTAGAAAGCAGGACTAGGGAAATTATTGTCCTGCTGTACTCAGCTCTGGTGAGGCTGCACCTTGAATACTGTGTTCAGTTTTGGGCCCCTCATGACAAGAAAGATACTGAGGTAGTGCAGTGGGTCCAAAGAGGAGCAATGAAGCTGGTGAAGGGTCTAGAGAACAAGCCTCTGAGGAGTGGCTGAGGGAACTGGGGTTGTTTAGTCTGAGGAAAGGAGGCTGAGGGCAGACCTTATTGCTCTCTACAACTACCTGAAAGGAGGTTGTAGAGCAGTGGGGTCCATCTCTTCCCCCAAGTAACAGGCGATAGGACAGGATGAAATGGCTTCAAGTTGCACCAGGAGAGATTTAGATTGGAGATTAAGAAAACATGTTGCACTGAAAGGGTTGTCAAGCATTGGAACAGACTGTCTAGGGAAGTGGATGAGTCACCCACCATACAAGGAGGTATTTAAAAGATGTATAGAGGTGGCACTTAGGGACATGGTTTAGTGGTGGACATGGCAGTGCTAGGTTAACGGTCGGACTCAATGATCACAAAGTTCTTTTCCAACCAAAATGATTCTATGATTCTGTTGTAAATATGTGGGGAGTAGGAGAGACAGAATAGACCACATGTGCAGTTTCTGTGTATTGCTTCTTATCATGGGAGAGGCCATAATTTCTGACCCACTGATTTTATAAAAATTGTTTTCAGTCCTTTGCTTTTGCTAGCTCTGACTAACAGAATTGCTCTTATTTTGCCAAAAGGATAGGTGGGAGGGGATGGGGTGTCTGAGGATAGCTAGAGTAGTCAACAGTCATCACATTACTGGTTCTTTTGTTGCTCACTAGCAGATGCAGCTCAGTCTGGGAGGAGTGGACAAAGTTACCCAAGCTTAATGATGTGAGAGGGAGCTCTGTAAACCTTACATTGCCACTCAGCTTCTATCTGCAGGAATGATGGTATCTCCTAGACTTTTCAAGGAGCAAGTGTCTTCCAAATAGGAACATTCTGTAGAGTTTTGCACATCACCCCCTGGATAAAAACTCTTCTGGAGATTATCTGTTCCCACCTGGGCTGACTTTTACTGCTGATCTGTAAGGAAAAGGCTAATGAACTAAGCAGCCCATTTGGTAGTTCTTATTGTTAAAATGTCACTACAACTCTTGATAGAATTAAACTATATCAAAGTGAATACTATTCTGTATTTGTATTAAATACCCAAATGCAATAAGCCACTTTATGGGCCAGTGAACTGGAAAATGAAATTATTGTATTAATGTGACTTTTTACTTATGATAGGAGTGCAGTATCATAAAAATGACAGCATATTGGCTTTATTTTCACACCTGAAAATAAAACCAAATCAAGAAAAAGTTTTCTGAAGTAGAATAAAAGGAAGTTTTTCTGAATATTTCCCTAGATCTGGCACTTTGTGTTTAAGGTCTGGAGATGAACTGTTTTATGGCTGTTTAAAATAGCCTTCTACAGGAGTCTCTGAATAGAAAACATGTGCAGACCCTATGGCAGGATTATTTGCTTACATATGGTAACCATAACTCACCCAGACCACCTGGCCTCCAGGGCTCCTCATGGCAAGCCTGAGCCTACCCTTAAGTCTCTTGTACTTTGCACCCAGTTCTCTGCCCATGCTCCAGCTCTACATTCCCTGAAATAGCCCCTGGGAAACCTACAGCATTAAATAACACTGTGAGTTCACAAGCCCCAATGCCCTGCCTGCTGCTTTGCTCCAGGCTGGGGTGGGGGTAGAGGCCCCAGCTGCCAGTCCCTGATACGGGCATCCCCTGCAATTCTTGAGTTACACTATGCCCCAAAAGGGTTTTGTGCTGAAGATGATTTTAACCAAAGTTATTATTGTCTTCTATCTGTGTGGAGGAGAAGTGCTTCTAATCTAATTTTATCTGATATCTTGCATAATCCTTCCTAAGAAATAAATTAAAAACATCGGTACTGTTAGGAGAAGGTGCCCTAGGTTTTAATTTAGATTTGGCTAGTCATAATCCTGCTTCCTATAAGAAAGTGTTTGCTAATATGAATTTAGTTCTTATGAGATTTTTTTCCTTAAAACTATCTTGATCATTAAATTTCTTACAAAACCCGATAGATCAGAGTTGATCAAAACCTAGTATTAATCACTGCATCGGTATAGTTTTGATATAATCCTGGAGCAAATGAACCCCCAAAAGGTGAGGGAATAGTGGTATAAGATCACACATTTATTCCTGTGTTTTTTCAGAGTTTGCAAATGTGTTGACAACTGTAGATCTCTCAACAATAACTTTTTTTGTTGTAGGTTCAACGAGTTTCACAGAATCACAGAATTACCTAAGTTGGAAGGGACCTTTTAAGATCAAAGATTGATGATTATTAACATCTGTGTTTATTACTTAGCTCTGAAATTTTCTCTCACAGTGCCAAAAAATTTTAGTGTTCTTAACAGACCAGAGTGATGTTGGAAACTCTACAGTCTTTATATTTTGGGAAATAGTTGATGTTTCTCAGAAGGTCAATAATGAGTTGGCAGATATGGGGTATCAGCAATCAGCAAGACCAGTGGTGAGTAGCATGTCAGAAATACTAATGAAATTAGCCTACGTAATCTACTGGTGACTGGCTATGAATAACAGTGGCATTGTAAGATTTCTGGACTGGTTCATGAATAATTCACAGGCAGGAATAAACATTTCAAGTAATATATTTTTGTGATTTAAATTACTTTTTATAGATTATGATAAGACTAATAATGAATCACAGAATCATGGAATGATATGGGGTTAGAAGGGACCTCTGGAGATTGTCTAGTCCAACCCTGCTGCCAAAGCAGGTCCTCCTAGAGCGGTCTGCAAAGAAACGTGTCCAGGTGTGTTTTGAATGTCTCCAGAGACAGAGACCTCACCACCCCTCTGGGCAGCTTGTTCTAGTGCTCTGCTACCCTCCAAGTAAAGTTCATCCTCATGTTTAGATAGAACTTCTTATGTACAAGCTTTTGCCCATTTCCTCTTGTCCTCTCACTGGGCATCACTGAAAAAAACCCTCTCCCCTTCCTCTTGACACTCACCCTTTAGGTATGTATAGGTGTTGATCAGATCCTCCCTCAGTCTTCTCTTCTCTAGACTAAAGACACCCAAGTACCTCAGCCTTTCATCATAAGGGAGATGCTCCCAGCCCCTAATCATCTTTGTGATCCTCTACTGTACCCTCTACAGCCGTTCCCTGTCCTTCTTGAACTGGGGAACGCAGAACTGGACACAGTACTCCAGAGGGGGTTGACCTTACTTCTCTAAGTTAGTGTCACCTTGCCTGACATCAGAAAAGACCTCCCAGTAGAAAACTGAACCCAAATTTCCTTCATGTCTTTGATAATTTTGTATTTCTAGGATTTAAATTGAAAGGTAATAACTAAGAGAAAGACCAACTCTACTGAGTTTTAAGGGGGTGATCTGTAAACTCTTCTCTACTTCACCAGTTAGCCCCACAGGTGTTTAAAATGCAACAGGTGCTTCTTGGAGGGCCAGGGTATTTTTTATGAGCCAGAATTCAGAAGGGCCATAACCCTGGATCTCAGGAGAGCAAAGTTTTTCAGAGATCTGCTGGAAGAACCCATGGAATGCAGCCCTAAAAAGAATTTGAGCCCTGCCAATATTGGAACATAACATCCTTCAAGCTCCCAACAACTAGGAAATCAGAAAAGGAGGCAAGATGCATACTTGGATGTGTAAAAAGCTCATAATTTATCTCAGACATAAAAAGGAACTGCACAAGAGTTGGAAGCAGGGAAATGTGACCTAAGAGGTGTTGCTATGTGATACTGCAGTGATAGGGTTAGAAAAGCTGCCTTGACTTTTCTGGCCAGCCAGAGTTGAATTTGGCAAGGGATATGGAGGGCAATAAGAAAGGATTCTACATATAAAAAAGCAGCAAAAAGAAGACTCAAGAAAATGTGGGACTGCTGATGAAAACATTAGCGTAACTGGTGAGAAATTATATGGAAGAGATAAAGGTACTCAGTGCCTTCTTTGCCTACATCTTTACCAGTAAAACTGGCCTTCAGGAATCCTGACACCCAGAGACCAGAGTTGATGGGCCCTGATAGATTGGATAGACTGGATTGGATAGAATTGTGAGAGTTGACAGCTGGCCTGACAGCCTTACAGCAAGCATTGGCCTTGACGAGACTGCCCCATTCCCGTGAGACCGTTGGTGTGGAGCACCAAAAAGGTGGTATGCCAACCAGAGGAAGAAAAGTAACATGTAAGACCAATGAAGAGAACACACAAATTGGGGATACATGAGAGCTTTTTATATAAAAGAGTAAGCTTTGTGTAATAAAGTTGTTGCTGTTGTTGTAAGAAATTATTGGTGCCAAGTTCATCTCTACAGCAACAGAGAGGGTTCCAGGGAGATGGGCTTCCACTACCTGAAGGGGGCCTACAGAAGAAATGTGGAGGGACTCTTTGTCACAGGGTGTAGTGATAAGATGAGGGGCATAATTTTAAATTGAAAGAGGGCAGATTTAAACTAGATCTGAAGAAGAGACTCTTTACAGTAAGGGTGGTGAAGTAAATGGAAGAGGTTGCCTGATGAAGCTTTGGATGCCCCATCCCTGGAAGTGTTCGAGGCCAGGCTGGATGGGGCTTTGAGCAACCTGGTCTAGTGGTAGATGTCCCTGCCCATGACAAGGAGGTTGGAGGTAGATAATCTTTAAGGACCCTTCTAACTCTAACCATTCTATGATTCTATGACTCTATGACTCTATCTCAAGAGATACCTTCCAACCTAAATGATTCTATGATTCTGCCTTTCTGTGAAAAAAAAAATATCTTAGCAGTAACTCTCAGAGAAGAAACCATGACCTCATCATTCTAAATCAGACAACTATACAAATTAATGAATTCTGTTGGTTGAAGCATCACAATCACCATGACCTGAGTGGTACAAATTGGAGCATAAATTTAGAGAAGGGGAGTGTAATGGCAGCATCCTTCAATATTTATTTAATTTTATGGATACATTGTGTCTTTCACCTATATAATGAAATGCACACATAAAGCTTTGTTTCAGTTCTGACCCTGTCCTGATGTTCTGGATTAACTTTTAGGTTTTCAATTATCTTTCCCCACAACACCCCCTCAAGAAAGATAGTAGCTGCACAAATTTATCTTCTCCATGGCTGTAACCATAGCAACCCAAACAGTTCATTTTCTGTCTCAAATAATGTGCATGACTCTGTCTGACTAACAATTCAGTGAGGACATTGACAAATGATCTCAGTATTCAGGCAGACATTTAAAATATGCAGATATTTGTCTGAATTCTAATATGGGCAATAGATACTCAAATGATATACTGTGCAGTTCTCAAGTAAAATGAGAGAAACCTTTTCCCTGGGGAAACTTCTCATTAAAGGCTTCAAAACAGATATATTTTGAGTGATGAATGTATGCAGTGAGATAAATTCTCTCCTAGAGATCAGAGATATTTTGTTCATATGTTAAAACTTTTTGTTTTCTAGACATTGTCTTCTTTTTTTTTAACTCGTTGTCAAGGAGAGCAAAGTAAAAAGCTCTCCTCCCTCCCTAGTCTTAGCCCCCTCACCATCAAATATCTGAATATTTTGAAAAAAGAAGAGAAGCTTTTGAAAGATTCAGCAGAACTTTACTGTGTTGGGGAAGGCAACTTGTGGTCCACCAGCATCACAATTACTCTGGTACAGAAGCAAGAGATGTTGACCTCTTAACATGTTATTTATTGACCTACATGGTGAGAATTAGTTTGAGACTTGCCTAGAGGAACTGAATGTCAAGTAGAAGCTGAACACATTTTCACAATTATGTTGATTACAAAATGAAACAGATTTACAAGAGAAGCTGTGGAACGTTCATTGCTGGAAACACTGAACAAGGTTTTGAGCAGTCTAATATAAGTTTGACATTCTCTCTGTCTTGGGTGGATTGGATTGGATTTGGATCAGATTGACTTCAAGAGATCCCTTTCAACCTAAATTACTGTGAAATTCCATGATTCAAAGTCTATTGTTTCAGTTCATGTAAATCATAGGAAATAGTTCACAAATTCATAGTCTTTCAATCTCAGTTCATATGTAGTGGATTCTTACTAGAGAGACAAAAGGGAAAGACCTCTTATTCATAACTAACCCATCTCCAGAGTTGTCCAAGTACCTGAGGTCAGCAGTTGCTTTTAAAGTAGCATTGCACTTCAAAACCACATTACCTCATTTATAATGCTTCCTACTCTCCTGACAGTTCCTCTGTTGCAGGGAATGCAGAGCGCTGTCCACATTACATACATGCAGCTACCCTACAGCTTTGGCCTTGATTGCAGGTGCAAATGAACTTCTCAACCAATGAAATCCAGCTGTCAGCTACTTATTTCTGGCTTCTTACCTGTTCTGCTGTTAAAACTAATGGAGGCTATCATGTGGGATGAACTTTTCTTACTTCATTTCTTTCCTGTTGTATCACTTGCAAAGCAGCACTTCCCATTTAAGTGGAATTTAAGCAGTGACTTCAACAAGTTGATAAACATTATATTCATGAGGACAAATGATGCTTTTACATTGAATGTTAAAGGAAAGTGTACTAGATACCCAGCAGCTTTTCTGTTGCTAAACAAAGAAACAAACATCCCTCTCAAGTAAAAACACCCAAACAACAACAACAAAACCCTGAAAATCCATTAATTTCCCTCCTAGCTCCTGAGAAACAAGAGTTCTTAGTTTATAGTTCTAAAAGCCTGAGGTGACCTACCTGATTGCAAAGCTAAAACCAACCAAACAAAAACCCCAAACAAGCACACAAACAAAACAACAAATATACAAAAAGAGTCTAAACTAACCACTTGAATGACCATTTGCAGGCAGACCAATGAGGTCTGAACACTAAGAGATGAAGTATATGTCACTAATCTCTTGTAGAACACATTCTAGTCACTGAGTTAGAAGTATGACCCTGATATGTCTGTTCCCTTGCACTTGTTTTTGCCCTTGCTTCAGTGGTTTGTGAAGGCACCTGTACTTTGTGAATATGGAAATGTATGTATGTATATGCCTTCCCAAAATATATTTGCACTGATATGTTCAAGGATGTAACTAGGTCTTAAGGGGTCCCATTGAACAATCTCTAGCCTTTCTACTCTTTTTCTCTCCCTATAGAAAGCATATTAAATAAATATGCAGGTTTCAAAAATATCATGTATATTCACCATGTCAGAAAAGTTCATCTGGGTGAAAACAAATGAAGAGATATATACAGAGAAGCTACACCAAGCAGTGACAACTGATGCAGTGCTTTTCAAGGTGATTGTGTAAAACAGGAAGAGAATGAAGTGAAGTCAGATTAGAGGAAAGTGTCCTGCATCTATCACCCAGCATTACCACTGAAGTAGATAATTTCTCACTAAAGAGATATTGTAAACTGCCTTTTCCCTTTCTACCAGCTTTCTCATTGCCATCCATCACTTTCCTCGCCCCTCCCCATTACTATGAAGGGGAGGGAACTCATCACTAACTAGAGGTCAGAAAGTTAAGAGGACACTCATTTTATCCTGTGTGTTTCAGAGATATATTTAACTTGGTGGGGAAAACCAAAATAGGTTATTAGTATGGAGGACTTGTTATAATAAAGATACAAGTAAACTGTTTGTAGGGAATATTTTCTCCTTATTTTTACAGATAACAATACAGGTTTGGCTTGGATGTCATGGATCCTTTTACAGAATAAGAAGAGAAACTCTGTAGATTTAAGCAGAGAAAAAAAAAAACAAAACTTTTTTTTTTGTTTTGGGAGGTTTGCTTTCATTTTTGGTTTTTGGTTTTTGGTTTTGTTTTTGTTTTCTTAGCAGTGGGGGATGGGCTGTTTTTTGGTTCTGTTTTGGCAGAGTACAGTAGTGACAGAGGACACAATTTACTTACCTTTCTGGCTGGCTGGTAAAACTGCCTGGCAGAGGTTGAGTTGAACTCTGTCAGGAGGAATGGTGACAGGCTACAATGAGAAAGGGCAGGGGGTGTATAGGCTTCAGGGCAACTCCTGGAGGAGTTGGTTCTCTAACCACCTAAGGCCTCACCAGGGAGAGCGTTACTTACACAGACAACACCTGGTTTGCCAACAGGTTTGTTGAAGTATAATAGGCAGATAAATTGCTGTATATTTCCCTCTCTTCTCTCTACCACCTTACTTCCTGCATAGCAGATGCCAGCCCTCTGTCACAAATGTGTATTTAAGCTCTTCTGTGATCTGCATCCTGAGGAGGAAGCTCATGTATTCTGAATGTGCCAGGCAGGGGCTGAAGTCTCAATATCCAGCTATTCAGGCTGAGAATTGGTAAAGCAAGAATCTAAGTGGATTTGAGAGTAGGAGGAAAATATGTTTAAGGGACAAGAAGATGACTTGGAGGAAGGAGAGCCATGGGAGTATGTAGTTATATGTAAGTATATAGGTGGGATGGGGGTAGAAATACAAGCTACTGGATTTCCTCCTTTTCCCTATCTTTTTATCCAAACCACTTCGTAAAGGTGTTAGGTGAAAGAAGAAGAGTATAAGAAAGTGAGAATAAATGTAAGATAAGTTAGGAAATTTCTAGATATTTATAATTTATTCACTGTGTAGTAACAGTAAAGATACAGTGGAAAAAGAGTGGGGTTTTTTGTTTGTTATCTTTGTTTGACCTTGTTGTTTGTTGTTGTCTTTTCATAGTCTGTGGAAGATATGAGAGAATGTATCCAACTGCAATAAGGCAAGAGAGAGTTAAAGGTTAGCAAAGCAGATAGAAGACTGCATTTGAAACCAACCACCTGAACAGAAGAGAGGTCTGTAGACTGCTTTAAAAGGTGAAAAAATTAGACTGACTTCAGAAGCTTTCATTCTCTGACTTCCAAGCCTCCTGAGAAGCAAGGGTTTATGGGATCAGAAATTCCTTTCCCATTGCTTTGGTGCGAGAAAAGAAAAAGTCCAGTCATTGTGGTGACAGGAAGCTGATTGCCCAGTTAAGTAAGAATAATTTGGTGTTAGGGCTATTACACAAAATCCTGTGTGTTAGAAAAGTAGTCTAGAGAAGCTGAATCAAGAGTAATGGTTGGGAATGCCTAGCAAATGTAGTGAATAAAAATACTGCAGCAGAAAAGTGTGAGTTGGTGGCTGGCCAAAGTGCTGACTTTCAGATTGCTTTTCTATTTGTGAAACTTACAACTATTGTTAAATTTTGTGAATTCTCACAGCTATTGATAATTTAAGCTGTAGAGACCACTTCTCTAACTCTCTATCATGTCAGAAGGAAAGCAGACAAAACAGAAGCATTTTAAATGTCACACATATTTGTTTTTGGCGTAATTGATGTGGTGATGGTTCCACCCCCATGGTGTTTTCTTCCAAGGTACTTCCTCCAAGAGGTTGGACTGTAGTGAAATTTCAATTCAATTCAGGGAGTGAAATGCTGCAACAAACTGTCAATATGATTTTTTTAGTACTGTTATATACTTAATCTTCCAAGTTCTCACAAGTCAGGTCATGTCAACTGCTGACTTCCACCTGGTCTGGTTAGAGGCTGAGCCAAGTCAGATGTCAGCTGTTTGAT
>VZRU01000897.1:12702-32814 GCA_013398155.1 Pedionomus torquatus
TTTTGATCAAAAAAAAAAAAAAAAAAAAAAGCACAGCTAGAGATATCAGTATCAATTATGGGCTTAATTACAAATTCAGCTGACCGCTTGTCGGTTTTGTCTGGGATGGGGTTGAATTTCTTGCTAGCAGCTGGTATAATGGTATATTTTGGATTTGGGATAAAAATAGTGTTGATAGTGCATTAATGTTTGTGGTTGTTGGTACGCAGTGGAGGACTTTTATTTTTTGAGGAATTTACAGTAGTTGTCTTTAAGTGCAAGCTCATGAGAGCGACTCAAGAAGTTCCTCTCAAAACAGGTTTTATTTTTGTGTGAATGTGAGCTCCAATAGTTTATCTTTCTCTTGAATGCTAAAATTCATTTCACCACTGAAGCTGTATCTCTGAAAATTATCTTGGAATTGCTTTAGCAATGAATATCACATATATTGGTTTCTTGTTAGAGGTACAGTACTTTTGGTGTTTTTCAGCCAGTTTTACAATAAGAGAATTTACAAATATTTTTGGCAAAATCACTTACTACTTCTTACACAGACCCTAGAAACAAACCTTCTATATACAGAGAGGTAATTGCAGAGTATCAATTTCTATGTTTAAGCTGAGATTTTAATGTCTCTAGCGGATGTAGCAGGAGGGCTTCAATATAAGCAAGAGATTCAAAATAAGATATTTATGTGTTCTTAACTGTACTTACTGCAACTGTTATAATTTTTTATCAATACAATTTGCATTTATGTAATGATTTTTTTATTTGTGTTTCTTTGCTTAAAGATACAGCATCTTACAATGGTAAGCATCTGGTGAGTTGAAGATCAGGCTATTCAAGTACATTTTGAAGAGAGGAAGGAACAACAGATTAAATAAATGAGGCAAAGAAAGATGATAGCTTGAAGAGCTGGGCTCATTTCATTATCTCATTCCTAACCTTGCTGGTGCTAATGTCCTGCTTCGTGCTGTCCATTCTTCCTCAGAGACTGGGAATTCTTCCGGACCTCACTGATGGTCTGCCTCCATGACCTGCATTTCTACCCATCACAACTGATAGATAGACTAATTAAATTGAATTGCTTTGTTTTGAGACACTCTTTATGCCCATCTGCAGTAATTACTTTATCCCTGAGGTTGGAAGCTGTAGGCACTGCAGTGTAGTGCTCAGGTGTATTCAATGAGTTGAAAGTAGTCAAAATATTGAGGATGCTATTCTGCAGCTGATGTCTCTGGAAAGTTCTTACAGGTACTGATTATCACTTGGGGATACTGCCAGTATGGTAGATAGAGCAGGCTGCAATTTTTGGTGTCAGAAAGAGAATAACATTTGCTTTTTAAAGACATATTTTGTTACAATAATAATAATAATATGCAAATATCAATGCTACTGATCAAGAGAACTGATGACTGAAAACCTGAAAAATGACAAATAATGAGGAAGGAAATAAAGAATGAAGGAACAACAGATGAATGGACAGACTGTGTATAACTTCCTGATAATCTCTTGTTTCAATCCATGAGATCAGTCATTGTTGTTTCGGTGTATTGGTTTGCTGTTTAGAAAAATACACTAACTTCTACTTGACAAATAAGATTATTTAAAAAAAAAAAAAAGGAGTATATGGTCAACCCATAGACATCAGTATTATCTCATATTGGGACATATTTCCAACTAGGTACTTTAATTTACATCCAGACACATTTTCAATTATTGCTGGTAAATTTATATAATATTACTCACTTCACAGTAAGAATGTAGTGAGTCATTTTGCAGAACTGGTCCCTGAACGACCTAGTCTGTACTCCTTTACTCACTATCTCTTGTATTTGTCCAGCATCTTGGCAGTGAGTTAATGAAGTTCTACTGGACAGAATGCTGCACTAGTGAGAGGTCCTGTGAGACAGTGAGATATTTTAGGCTTGCATGACTTTTTCTTAGTGTGAAATAATCTTAACTTTTGGGTTCCACTTCCAAATAAATCTGATGATGCTATCTCACAATGATGTACAGTCTCCTTTTCATCATTCTTGGAATAATTATGTATTTATTTTTAATGGAGGCTTTCTCAGGGTGGATTCCTCTTTTAGTTTGTTCTGATACATAAGGTCATATTTAAGAATATCAGTATAATTCAAGAACGTACCTGGAAATGAGTAATATTGAAATTCAGTTAGGCTAGTCCTAACTTTTACCATTACACAGTGGTAGAATTTAGGACTTACTGATCTCAACTGCAACAAACTTAAACTATGAAATAAAAGCATACGAGTCTTTCTCTGTAATGTTCTTTATAATTGAGAATCTCAGGATCTCAGTTTTAGCAAACTAGAATACAACTAAAATTTAATCATTGATAGAGTATTCAGAATGGTTTATCAATAATATACTGGCTAAAAAATAATGCAGGAGTAAGTGAAGGGAAAAAGAAATATTTTTGTTGTGATGTATTGCTGTACCAAATAAATTGTATGTAATAGAACATTAGAAGTATAAACTAATACAAAGTATCTATTTTTTTTAAATAATCAAATTTGCCTAAAGATGTACTCCTACATTTCTGATGATGCCCAGGTGAAAAATTGTTTTTGGATGCTCCTATTCAAGGCTTCTTTAGAAAACAATAATTACAACAGCATTATCATAAATACTGCTTCCTTAATCAGAAAGCAGAACAACACCTACCAATGAACTTACAAACTTACATAGGAATGTTATGAGTGCAAATTAATTCAGGACAGTGTGCTGAATAAGTGTACACAAAGGCAAAAAATGTGTCTTCTTCACTCATGAAAATATACTATCAGCAGTCCCTATGAAGAACATTAAATAGAATAAACATTGACAAGTAAATATTTCCCCTATATACACAAAATTTATATACCTCAAAATATCCTAAATCCATACAGATTTCACAGTATTAATATTCTTGAAACCTATGGTTTGCCATTCTTGCTAATTATACCTGAATTGAAGTACAAGCTAAACCATTAGCTTAATAAGCCTTAGCTCTTTTGAAAAAAACAAGAACTAAGTAAGTTAATTTTTTTTTATCAGACATCTAATATCAAGAAATATAAAATCTAAGACTATGTATAATTCTTTATGTCTAATAATATCCTTTATGGTTTCATGATAATGTTGTTTGATTATATACATTTGTTTTAAATATGTTTTTGAACATCTTTGAAGTTCATGTTTAAAGACATAATCATTAAACTACGACAGGAAATAGAAAACTGAGTAAGATGCAATATAAGTTTTTATTAAAAAAATATGCAAAATTAACCAATTTGTTTCTCCATTAAGATTACTAATTACAGAATAAATAAGAACTGTGCATGTACTATAGGTTTGACTAATTTTGGCTCAATAAAATACTTTCTGCAATGCCACCTGAAAAAAAAACAACAACCAGTGTTAGTACAGAATGAGACCGATGCTGAGTGGATTAAGAATTTGATAAATACCAGACGGCTGTATGTTAAGTCAGAAGAGGAAATATCAACTTTATAACTGTGTATAGATGGGTGCCAGCAAAATTTTTCAGAGGTTGATAGACTAAACTTTATCACTATTTTAATGCATTTGTAAATAAAAAGTAAGTGAATATAAATGAAAATTTGATGACAGAAAGCTTTACACCTTAAAACTCTCAAAAGCAATTAGATCT
Source organism: Pedionomus torquatus (assembly GCA_013398155.1). Lineage (NCBI taxonomy): Eukaryota > Metazoa > Chordata > Aves > Charadriiformes > Pedionomidae > Pedionomus > Pedionomus torquatus. The sequence goes on from VZRU01000897.1 coordinate 16,361, forward strand.
TGAATACAAAGAACTGAATCATCTCAAGCATAAGATTATAAATAAATATCTAATAAATAAAAATCTTAATATTATAAAATGCAAGCTCACAAATTTAGTGCTTTGTAATATTTCTCTAATATCAGACTCACTGGCTAGCAGTTGTAGAAGAGCAGAAGAAACTTTTATTTTATATCAAAATGGAGTAACTATGAGCCTACAGGGTGATGGAAGAATGAAGAAGATATACTGTCTGCATATTTAGATAGGAGAATTCCAGAGGAAGGAAGAAAAGAATCAGTACCAACAAGACTTTTCATAAATCCAAACTGTAAGAAGTTCAGAGAAGGAGTAATGGAGAATTAGAGAAAATACTGTTCTAATTATGATGCTAAAGGATTTTTCTAGGTTAAATTAGCAACAATAAACTTGAGAGAGAATACAATTATTGGTGTAAATGAAAACAGAGAGATCAACTCTGATACGTATGACGTTTTCCTATTCCAAATATTGCCACATACAGTAGAGTGAAATAAATTGTAAAAAAAAAAAAAATGACATGGATGTCATTATTTAAAAGACTAAGAAAATTATTCATTTTGTAAGATAAAAATGCAAGAAATGTTGCCATACAACTCAAAGTCAAAAACTCAAGTAATTTAAAATTTTTATTCAGATAATCCTGTTCAGTCCTCAGGCCTCACACAATCTCACAATCCTTAGATCAAATGAACCAAAGACAAATGCGTAAAGTACTCTGTTATAGAAAAGGCATGCCTTGGGCAATAGTAGCCTTCCCAAAGACAATTCCTTCAGAGTTAAAGGCTCAGTTTCTCTCTTCTTCATCTTCCCACTGCAGTTGCCTCCCAAACAGATGGAAGTTATTCTACTATAAAAACCAAGTCCAAATAATAAACTTATTTGTCCCAGAGGAGAAATAAACATTTCATCAAAAAATAACTTCCACCTGAGGAAACTCTAATGCACTTATCAAAATGGCAACAATGAATTGAAATGTAAACCAGCAAATACACAGCACTGAGTATACCTGTGTGAAGTTTATTTTTCAGTCTTGCTTGATGCAGCTGAATCTTGGGGTAACATTTATGTTTAGTTTGTTCTGGAACTATGTCCACCTTCTCCTAAGCACAGACTATATCACTTGAAAAATGAAAACTTAGACTTTCATAGCCCTCAGAGGTACAAATTCAACTGAAATACACTGGTTTTCATCTGAATTTCTGAATCATGTTATCCAGTAGCATATAAAGTGGCACATGATCTTTTTTCTCAACCTGGAGCAATTGAGCCTAAGGGAGAAGTTGTCTCTCAATTATTAGACATCAGGAGGATGGATAGGAGGAAACAGGAGGAAAAACTCTCAGGAGATAAATAGTCATGGTGGCCTTCTTTTTAGCTAGAGGAGTTTTCTTATAAGAGTACATGTTAACTAAACTTATAAAGACTTTTTCTGATCTTCAAGCCACACAGCTGTTTAAAACAGTTTTGAATTTGCTCAGTCATAACATATCTGATACTCTTCCTCTCCAACATGGAACCAGACATTCAGAGAGAAAGAATCTGCTTTTTTTTTAATAGACAGTTACTTTTCCTTTGTAGCTATACACTACTGGTCTGGGGCTGATGTTCTGGATATTGGTACACTGAAACCCACGCAAATCCTAGGCTTGAGATGGTTCAGTTCTTCATATACAAGATCTAATTGCCTTTGAGAGTTTTAAGGCCTAAAGCTTTCTGTCATCAAATTTTCATCAGTATTCACTTATACACTTACAGACTCGCCACACAAATGGTTGTCCTCCTCCACTTTCAGCCTTTGTTAAAGAAGTATATGGTGGGCTTTAACTGTGACTGATTTTCTTCTATGGTATCATCTCAGTGTATATCTTTTGTGGCTTGCCAAGTTGATCAGCAAAAGCATTAATGCTAGTCTCAGTAGGCTGATGTTTCTCTGCAGGTTTTAGAAAGATGCAAATTGTACAATGGAGTAATGGCTTTGGCCCTTTAACCTTCTTCCCTGGAAGAAACTCCCTCAGAAAGAGTTATCAAGTATCCAGCACAAAATGAAAGAAGTTACATTCCAGACTAGGGAGGTTCTTTATTATTTTTGAATGAGGTAATTAAAATCAAAACTATTTGCATCTGCCTGTGTAGTTATGAATGTTGATCAACATCATAAATCAAGAAAACGTGATTCAACTTCAAACCCCCATTGCTAAACTTTAAATGTTAAAGCTCCCCTCACTGACAATTGATGCCTTGTCAGTACTTGGTTATTGGAAGGAGAGTATACAGATTTGCTTGCTGATCTAGAATGCAAATACATTGCAGTGACAGCTTGTGTTTCTATGCATTTATTTCAGTTGGGAAGCATTGCTTGAAATTGCAAGCCTTTTGATTTGTCTAATTTAAGTAAATACTGTGGACATCCATTCTGTTCTCAAAAGTCAACTCATAAGCAAGAAATCAAACATATTCTGTTATGAGCTGAGAATTTTTTTCTTCCTTACTATTAAAAGATTAACTTTAACTATGGCTAGACTTTAGTTTATGAAATTTGATAATGGATTAGCTGATATTTCTCAAGAGGATGTGTCTTAATTCAGTGAAAATTAAGCTGCTTCATGAGCGGCAATCTAATGGGACAAACAACATAAAATAATTTGACTCTTGGAGGATTAATAGAAAGAACACCATACAGAGCTGAGCAACATACGAATAAACAAATCTAGCTGCATAGTCAATTTCTCTGAAGAATTACAATAAGACAGTCTTCAGAAAGAGGCCACTTGGAGTGACAGAATATTACTGGTCAAAATAAATCTTCCAGCTTTACTCTAGAGTTATTATTTTTCAATCATTTTTGTAAACACCAATAATATTCTCATACGTTGTATGTTGTTATTCCAAATATTTTGTTGATATGAAAAGGGACACCCCCCAAAATACCCCTCCCCCCAACCTCCACATGCATGAATAGGATGAGTAGCTGTGACTTCTTTTATAATTTTTTCTGTGAAAAAAAACAAAAACAAAAACAAACCACTTCTAAATATAATGCTTTAGATCAGTAAAACCCGAAGATTATTGATATCTTCAGCTAAAACTTCTTTCTCATTGCCTATAAGAACAAAGACAGCAGGCAGAAATTTTATGTGCTGGGTCTCTGGCTCAGACTTTTTTTTCTTTAGAAGGAAATTTTTCTTCAGATGTAAAGTATTTCCTATATGTATTTTTTAAATTTCCTATTTTAAAATTCTTTGCTTCATTGAGGTTTCTTCATATCTGTAAAAGAACAGGAAAGCTTTCAGCAGAACATATCAGCAGAATGTGAATGCTTTGCTTTCTATCACCTGGTAAATTTTGAGAAGTTTTCTTCATTTTTGGTGTGTCAACAAGATAAAGATAATATATTTTAGTTCTATTTTCTTTCTTGATTTGGCAGGTAAAACTCAAAATCAATTACATGTATGGTCCTAACTGTCACAAAGTCTAGGGCAGAAAAAAATTGAGTATGTGATGTTTAAATGAAGTCATCAGAGTATCACAGACACCCAGGGCCTAGTACTTTTCATTGGAATGTGCTGAATTAAAGGCCCACATAAACTTTTTGAAAAACAGGTATGTTTTGTGGATGTTAATAAATAGGAGAGTGTAGCTGTAGAAAAAAAAATTTGCCTTGCTTTAAAAACAAAAAAGGAAAAAAAAAAAGAAAAAAATACCATTGTTTTAATAAGACCTGTTCAGGGTCAGACTAAACTTGTGTTTTAGTCATTAATATTGACTTTTTGTCCTTGTAACTAGTCTACTACTCAATAAGTAGGAATAATGACTCTGGCAGAGTGTCATCTCACATCAAAACAGACTTGAGAATGAGCTTATATAATGAAGCTGTACAATGTAAATTAATAACAATAACAACTCTGTTTTCTTTAATTCTAACGTAGTATCTATACTGGGTATTTATTTGAAAAAAGAAGACTGTCTATCACCTACTGTGGGATCAAATGCACTAATGTTACAATTTAAGGATTAAGTTTACTATTTATGTTCACTGCAAGTCTACTTCTTTAATAAGACCCCCTATTTTTCCATTGGTGTAAGTATCCCTACACTAGCTAATAACTAACCTGAAAACTTCTTACCTGGTGTTATACTTTATTGGGGTATATAATCTGATGTCCACAGCGAGGTTATATGTTACTGGTACAATTTTTTCCACCAAGTAATCTAAGGGGCCACTCTTTGCAGTTTGCAGATAAGATCTTTACCTAAACATTAGTTATCTAAGGATGAGCTCTGACTTCTGTTTCCAAAATTAACGCTGTATATTTTGAAAGACCTGCTTATTGTTATTATACATAAGTCTTGCTACTTGGATATAACTGCAAACATTTTAATTTTTTAATTTGGGTTTGGGGAAGTTTCATGTTTCATTTGTTTCCAGAAGCTTGGAAAAATAGGTGCTCATGTATATTATTTAAGGCATCACTAAGGAAGTAAAAGCAATTGCGCAACATGCACTCCCTTTTCTCTCAGAATATTTGATGCATATATTAAATGTACTTATATGTTTGGGTTTTGATTGAACAGGTTAGGAGGAAAGGTCCATCTCTGCATCCTAGTCACCCTTGTTGTATTATGACTAAAAATAAGGTGTTAAAATCAAAACTGCAAAAGTCTGTTTTATTAATGTAATAATCACTAATGAATTATTTCTAGTCGGACTTGAAATCCCCCTCACTTTTCATTATTGTATGACTGATTCTGAAGGGACCACTAGAAACAATAAGCAAACTTTTCAAATATATAGGACTTTATTTAATAAACATTTCAGGTAATGGAAAAAACAACCAAAAGCAAGGTAGTGAAAAGTATTTCAAGTATATTAATAGTATTTTATGTCTTAATCCTCTGGATGGTTTGTCATCAGCTGCTGGTATACAGAAACAGATGGTGCCAGGTGAATAGTGAGAACTTTTTGAACTAGCATGTCCCAATATGCTCATCTCCAGAACTCTGTTAAACTTCAGAAATAACAAAAATCTATATTTACTGATGAAATACTGATGAAAGTAGTGAGAGATGGGAACTAACTGCTTCTGTGAAGGCTAAAAGTCTGTAATTGTAACAGCTTCTCAGAACAAATGCAAGTTTTGAGATAAAATATTGCTTTTAATAAATTATAATTTAGAGACTGTCTCAATCAGTTTTCTGCTTTAAAAAACCTGCTGTGAGATTGTTAAAAAATAGCAGAATGTTACCCAGATAGTATTTTTAATCTTATTAGTTACCCAGATATTCTTAACCTCTGTTATTGCTGTAGATTACCAGAGATCACCTCTACTGTAGGTTAAGAGCTCAGACCAAAGTATGTCACATGACAAATACTTCTCATATTTTTTTAAATCCTCTGTAATGTTGCATGTTGCTTCCAAAGCTGTCATCGTGCTGATAATTATGTCATCCATCCTTCACTACAAGTATTTGATACTGTGAAGAAAGTTTTATCAGGGTGCTTTTGGAGCCTGTTTCATATACAAAAAATAACTCCATACAGTTTTTCATATGTTCACTCTTCTACTCCCATTGGAAAATTTGAGCAGCATTTTCTGTAGTATTTGAAGAAGGAGCTCAAAGTTGTGTACTTAAATTGCCAGAGATAAACATTGGGTATGACTCATTACAGTGTTGCTGATGTGAAATAGCTTTTCTTTAGGAAATCAGCTCTAATCAGTGTTATCAGAAGTTCTGTAAATTCCTGCAGGCAGTACACATTGGCAATTCAACAGTCAACAGCCACAAAGAGGGTCTTGCTTCCACTTCTGCTGTCAGTGACTGTCCTAACCAGTTACTCCTTCAACAACAGGGAGAAGCACACATCTTTAACCTACTGGTCTCTCTTGACACCAGTCAAGAATAACTTATGTTGGAGAACATGAATTTATGCTATAAAATTAAGCCAGTCTTCCAGGACAGACTTCAGTTGATATATGTATTTCCTTATATGTGTATGCTCCCTGAAAACTTGAGTAGGTCAGCTGTACAGCATTGTTTGGGCTGCAAATTGACTGATTCTCTCCTTTCACAAAAATACCAAAGGAAATAACCAGCTTGAGTCCTCTGAGACACCCCATCTTTGAATGACTGTAAAAAAGGACGAGTTGTCCAACATCTCCTTAAATGTTTCAGAAAAAAAGTTATTTTTCATTACTAATCATTCTATGACCTCAGTCGTGTCATACAGTTGTGACAGAAAGTACCAGTGACCTTTTTTGCAGGCAGGAAGAACATATCATGTCCAGGGCTATTTGTTGTTACTGCTGGAGGATTACCAGCTGCTGTACAGGCAGTATTTCTGGCATCCAAGGACACAAAGGATGTCAAATCACTGACAAAGCCATCAATATCTTCTACAGTATTCATAACTATCCATGTGAGTACCTCTGTCCTCCTAGTTGCTCTACTGCAGTAAAATCATATATCTTTCTTTAGTCTCTCTTAAAGCACACTGAAAAACAGAGTAGAAAATTCTGCTTTACTATTCATCAAATTTTAGTACTGGACTGGGGTTTCAAGGATAAATAAATTATACACTCAATCCCTGTCACACGGAAACTGAGGTGTCATTGAACTAATGGGCATCTTCAGAAAATGACTGTCAATTAAATATGTTATTTTAGGACAGAAATAGGAGTAATTATCTTTTGTGCCAGGAGAGAAAGAATTAGCACTGAGAGGCCATGATGAGTCCATAGAATCAGTCAATAAAAGAAATTTTCTACAGTTACTTGACCTGATTACAAAAGATGATGTTATAGCAAACGTCATGCAACAGAATGTAGTACCAAATAAGCCAACAGAATCAACAGATTGAATCTCATTCAGAGTAAAAAAAAGGTGCTGGTAACTATAATTAAATTGATGGGATTTGGGGGAATAATATGAGCAAATACCATAAGAGCAGTTTTCCATATAAAAGTATAATAAAAGAAGCTAATGTTTATGAAATACCTTGACCCAGGAACTGTTACAGTGTCCTTAGAAGATAGGCTTGGGAGGGAAGATTGAGTGGTTGGATATAATGAGTTTGGTGCTCATTGGCCATCATTACCTCAAAATATCTCAACCCAGTCAGAATCAGCATATAAATCATGTGACTATTCCAGTGGGAGAGCTTCAGTATGTGTTTATTAACAAACAGGTTGATACAAGTGTTTATAAAACGATACTAGACAATAAGCAGATTTACTGCCACTAAGTTTTTTGGTGGGTGTTTGTGGAAGGTAGGATAGTTGTTTCATTCCTGACTGACTCATGGCTATTAGTAAGCTGGGAAACATAACAATTCCATCTGTTTTACTACAGCAATGGTTACCTCTCCAAACAAATTTGCTAGTCCTCCATTTTGAGTGTCTTATAAACAGACTTCCTCAACTACTTAGAAGTAAAAAGGTTTTTAGTGGGAATCAATGAGGGGAAGAGAAACTGACTGTCTCAAAGCAGAGAGAGCACACATGGATCAGCAGGATGAGCTGTCTTGGGGAAATGCAGCCTGAGAATCATGTTTGTTCAAGGATCAAGGACAGTGTCGATGACAGAGATCAGGAACCACTTCTGGTAGAAGTGCAACAGATTCATACTCCTTTTCGCCTTCATTTTTTTCACTTTTTGTGCTTTTTTTTTTTTTTTTTTTTTTTTTTTTTTTTTTTTTTTTTTTTGATTTTGGTTTTGGGTTTTTTTTTGGGGTGTGTGTGTAGTTTTTTAGAATTCCCATTAATGCACTGTCTGTTATGCATGCATTTTAGCTCAATCAGATCCAAGACCTAATTTAGGCATTGGTATAATCAGTCACAGTGAGAGAGAGGTGGTTAGCAGTGAGAGCCAGGAAAGCCCTGTGATACACAGGAAAGATATTCCTCATCCTCTGAACTCCTGAGGGAGTTTATGACATGCAGAAATGCATGCAGTAAAATTAAAACTGCAATTATAACCTTCCTGTAGAAAGGGCTCTCTTTCAGGGTAGTAGTAAGAGTTTCTAGCTTACACAACTATTATATTTACATTTTTTGAAAGTTGTTCCAGTTGACCTGAATGGGGAGAAGAGTGGGGTGGATGCAAAGGAAGGAAACCCATGTAAAGGAGATAAGGAGCACACTTTGGATACCCATTCACCTGTAGTGTAAATGAGCAGAAGAATGATTTGAGGTGAGAGGGAAAGGCACTGAAAGGTCAGAGTAGAGTACAGGGTGTGTCAGATTGAAGCATCAAAAGGCTTTTAATCAGAGACTGTTTTCATTTTGCTTCTTCCCTTCACAAATTGGTAACAGAAGCAGCCAACAGACACAGCAGTTTGTGTAACATTTCATTGATACTGCTTCAAGATCTTCCAAATCAACTAGTAAAGTTACTAGATACTGTAGGCACTCCTGGAAACCCTTTGTGGAACTTCAGGGCACCTACTGCTGTGAGGAGAGGTGAGAAGTACAAGAGGCTTTGACTTCTGCCAAGCCATTCTTCCATGTCAACACCAATGGTACTGCCAGGAGCAACCTGGAGTGTATAAAAAACTATTATAGAGCTCTGGTTCTGGCAGTTAGGTAAATGTGGATCTTATCTTCAGTCCTGCTGGTGAGGGGAAAGGGTGTAAGGAAGAGGACACTAGTAGTGTAGATCAACAATTGTTTGCAGAGCTGGTGTCAGCAACACAATTTTGGTTTCTGTGACCATGGGAGCCTATTGAAGGATCAATGTCTGCTCAGGAGAGATGGGATCTGTCTTGATAAGCAGGGTGAGGTTATCTTTGCCAGTAATACTGAACTAGTAAGAAAGGCTATAATTAGGATCTACATGGGAGGGATAAAGTTAACACCTGTGAGGGAGTGACAAACACGGTTGACAAGAAAGGGCCAGGGGTGAGGTGAACAAAAGGGAATATAAAATCGATAAAACTGGTGTTAAGCAGAATCACCTCAAGCATTTGCATATAAGCAAAGAAGTGCCTACAAAGCACAGTTATGGAGAAAAAACACCCAAATGAACATATATTTTGTGGGAAATCGGCATGCTAGAGTGTCTTCTGAAGTTCCTGTCTGCAAGGTATGCAGCATGGAGAATAAATGGGAAATTTAACATCTGTATTTATTTTCAGGTCTATGATGCTGTTGGGATCACAGAGGTGTGGTGGAATGTCTTACATGACTGCAGTGCTGCCAGTCATTCCAAAATCTTTAGGCTCTTTAGGAAGGACAAGCCAGGAAGAAAAGAAGGGACAGATGCCCTTTATGTGAAAGAGCAGTTGGACTACATAGTTCTGCCTGAGGATGGATAATGAGCTGACTGACAGTTTTTGGCTAAGGATTAAAGAGCAGACCGGTATGGGTGACATAGTGGATGTCTGTTACAGACCAGGTAGATAAGGCCAGAAGTGACTTACATTCTGAGGTCACATTTTTCATGAATGACTTAAACTACCATGGTATCACCCAGAGAAACAGCACAGCAGGAAATAAGCAGTACGGGAGGTTCCTACAGATCAATGATGACAGCTTCCTGACCCAAAAGGTAGAAGAACCAATGAGAAGAGGTGGTCTGCTAGACCTCATGGTCAGAAACAAGGAATGAGTCACTGGGAATGTGAAGGTAAAAGGCAGCCTTGACTGCAGTGACCACGAGATAGTGGAGTTCAGGTTTCTGAGAGAAAGGCAAAAGAAAGACCACAGCCCTGAACTTCAAGAGAACAGTCTTTGGCCTCTTCAAGGATCTGCTTGGAAAAACCTTATGGGAAATGGAATAATAGAATCACAGAAATCATAGAAATTGTAGAAATCATAGAAACATAGACTTATAGAATGGTTTGCATTGGAAGAGACTGTAAAGATCATCTAATTGCAACTCCCCTGACCTGGGCAGGGACACCTTGCACTAGCCTATATTCCTCAAAGCTCCATCCAGCTTGGTCTTGAACACCTCCAGGGATGGGAGATCCACAACTTTTCTGGGCAACCTGTTCCAATGTCTTGCTACCTTCACAGCAGCAAGAATTTCTTTCTAATTTCTCATCTAAATCTACCCTCTCTCAGCGATAAGCCATTAGCCCTTGTCCTATCACTACATGGCCTTGTAAAAAGTCCCTCTTCAACTTTCTTGTAGGCCCCATTTAAGTATTGGGAGGTTGTTATAAGGTCTCCCCGGAATTTTCTCCAGGCCGAACAACCCAAACTCTCTCAGCTTGTCTTCACAGGAGAGGTGCTCCATCCCTCTGATCATCTTTGTGGCTCTCCTCTGGACTCACTCCAACTGACCCATGTTCTCCTCATGTTGAGGGGGACAGAACAGAATGAAGTACTCCAGGTGCGGTCTCACCACAGTATTACTTCCCTCAACCTGCTGGCCACACTTCTTTTGATGCAGCCCGGGATATGGTTGGTTTTCTGGGCCGCAAGTGCACACTGCCAGATCTATTTGATCTTACTGAGATGGAGTTAATTTTTCCCATAGCAGCCCTCACAACACTGTGTATTATATTGGTAACTAGAAAAGTCCTGATAACACACCAGTGTTTTGGCTACTTTTGAGCAGTGCTCGCACAGAATCAAAACTGCCTCTCCAAAATTCTCTGCCTCACCAGCAGGATCAGGGTGATCTAGAACCTGGACATAGCCAGGACAGCTAGCCTAAACCGACCAAAAGGATATTCCATACTGTCTGAGGTCTGTGCAATAATAAAAGCTAAGAGAAAGGAGGAGGAATGGAGGGTATTTGTTATTTATGCCATTTGTCTTCCAGACCAACAACTATGCATACTGAGCCCCCGCTTCCTGGGAAGTCATTGGACATCACCTACTGATGGGAAGTAGAGCACAAAATCCTTTGTTTTCCTTTGCTTCTGAATGTGGCTTTAATTTTTATTTTATGATCTTGACCCATGAGGTTTTTTCCATCTTATTTTCTCCCTGCTTTGTCATGCTGAGGAGGGGAGTGATAGAGCAGCTTGATGGACACCTGGCATCCAGCTAAAATCACCCCATCAAACTGGGTCATATTGAGCTTCCCATCAATCGATACCCCCAAGACCTTCTCCTTGGGGCTGTTCTCTATCCATTTTCTGCCCAGCCCCTATTGTGCTTGGGATTGCCCAGACCCACATGTGGGACATTGCTTTTAGCCTTGTTGAACTTCATGAGGTTCACATAAACCCATCTTTCAAGCCTGTCCCTCTGGATGGTATCCCTTCTCTCCCGTATGTGGACTTCACCATATAGCTTGGTGTTGTTGACAAACTTGCTGAAAGAAGTATTCTATCCCACCTCCCATGTCACTAACAAAGCTGTTAAAAAGCACTAGCCTCAATGTCAACCCCTGATGAACACTACTAAACAGTGCTGTTAGGTTGGACATCAAGCTATTGACCACAACCTTTGGAGTGTGATCATCCAACCAATTCTGTAATCACTAAATGGTCCATCCATCAAATCCATGTATCTCCTGTTTAGAGACCAGGGTGTCACATGGGACAGTGTCAAATGCTTTGCACAGGTCAAGATAGATGATATCTGGGAGACTTCATTTATTTTTCAAGGATGACCTACTGCAAGCTCACGAATGGCTCACTCCCCTATATAGGAAATCAAGAAGTTTCCAATTTAGTGTCCAAATTGGAAAGTCATAGGTTTGATGGATGGACCACTTGGTGGATAAGGAACTGGCTGGATGGCTGCACTCAAAGGGGTGTGGTCAACGGCTAAATGTTGAAGTGGCAGTGGGTGACAAGTGGTGTCCCACAAGGGTCAGTACTGGGACCAGTACTATTTAACATCTTTGTTGGAAACATGGACAGTGGGATAGAATGCATCCTCAGCAAGTTTGCTGATGACACCAAGCTTGGTAGTGCAATCGACACACTGGAGGGAAAGGATTCCATCCAGAGGGACCTGGACAGGCTTGAGAGGTAGGCTAGTCCAAATTGCATGAAGTTCAGTAAGAGTGATGATAGGACAAGGGGTAATGGTTTTAAACTAGAAGAGAGGAGATTTAGATTGGATATTAGGAAGAAATTCTTTCCTGTGAGGGTGGTGAGGCACTGGAACACGTTGCCCAGAGAAATTGTGGATGCCCCATCAGTGGAGGTGTTTAAGGCCAGGCTGGATGGGGCTTTGAGCAACCTGGTCCAGTGGGAGGTGTCCCTGCCCATGGCAGGGGGGTTGGAACTCAATGATCTCTGAGATCCCTTCCAACTCTAAACATTCTATGATTCTATGATTCCAAGAAAAGATGATGAAACTATCCATGGATGGATGAGAAGCTACCAAGAAAACATACAAAGGCAGGTGACCCGGGAAGAATATGGAGAGTGTCCAGGTGTGGTTTCAGAAAAGACAAAGCCCACCTTGAGTAAAATCTGTTGAAAGACATAAAGAATGAGAAGAAAGAATTCTACAGGTACATCAGCAACACATGCTCTTCCAAATGGAATACATGGGCCACTGCTGAATAGACCTGTAGACCTGGGCATAAAGGACAAATACTAAGTCAAGGTACTCAGTGCCTTCTTCATCTCAGTCTCTATTGGTAAGAACAGCCAACAGGGGATTTTGGCACTCTGGAAGCTTTTCCTCAATTGGAGAAGGATCATACTAGCAAATGCTTAAATAAAATGATTGCACACAGTGCACATGTCCCCGTGGATGCACTCACAATCACTGAGGAAGGTGTCCCATATGTTTGTGAGAACAGTCAATCATCTTTGAGAGACTGTGGAGACTGTGGAAGGTTTCTTAGAAATGGAAGAAATCAAATGTCAGTCTAACCTTTGAGATGGGTGGAAGGAGAATCCAGATCGGTACTTTAAATCTGGCAATCACTGAGTTGCTACACAGAAGTTCAATTTGCTTTACTATTTCAGGTCTAAATATCTGTTTCTTCCCATTAGTCTAGCAACACTTTCAATGATGAGCCTGTAGATGCAACTTTCTTATTTGCCAGTCATTTTGCTCAGATCCATTTGTGAATATTCCTTCTACTGAACTCTTTTTTGTGTAATTTTTAAAAAATCTAAACTAATTAAATGTATAATATTTCTCAGTGCTTACAAACTTCCTTCTCTCTGAGGTGCCAGGGACACACATTGTTCGGCAATTAGCACCTCTTCATAGAATCCTCCCTTCTCTCAACTTGCTCTTGTCTTCAGAAAGGTCATCTTTGTAAAAAAAGCCTATATTTCCTGGTAGGGAAAGTCCAGTTTTCCAAGTATTGGTAGGGAAACAAAGCTTTCCCATTGTTAATAATGCTATGGCATGGGAATTCATGTTTTAAGCTTGATAGTAATTCTTTTGAATGGAAACCATTTTATTGACTTTAACTGGCATAAGTTGAGTTCCACAGCCTACTTGCTTCCACTGGTCATTCAGATTCTATATTTTCTAGTATGGTGTGAGGTTTAGTTCAAAGTCTTTCAAAGTATGCTTTGACAATCAAACATTGTTTTAATTTATCCTTAAATTTTCAGAGAGCTATATTGTTTATTTCTAAGTCACACAGTCACAACAACTTTAACACTGCTAAATCCTGTTCCCTTCAGCTCAACATTACAATTGAAGTTTTCTCCCTTAATGTAAAAAGTTAGACAGATCTCATCCAGAAATTCATGCAATGATGATTATGAACAATACCATAAGCAGAAAAAAGGTTATAGAGGACACTCGGGACACCTTTCCTTAGGTTTTTTGTTTTGTTTTGTTTTGGCTTGGTTTTTTTTTTCCATTATATACATTAGATTTAAATCAGTGAGCATTCTGTAATTAAGAAAAATATGCATGTTTTCTTGACCTAATGAACTGTCTTCTGAAGAACTAAATCTAAAATATTCAGTGGACCTGATCTGACACTGAACTTATTTTCAGTCATGCAAACAAAAACATAAAGACCCACTCTGATGCCTTGGACATTAAAGCAACCTTTAAGTGTATCCTCCTATCTTAAAATATGAAAGATTCATGTGTCTTACAGGCTTAAGGCTTGTCTTACAGATTGAAGAGCATAGTTGTATGGATGTCTGATAAAATCTTGGACTATATTTAAAAATTTTATTAGTAATATATGTTGGAAAGTAAGCAATTCTGGCTTTGAAGTCTAATCTCTTGTCTGGGAGTTTTTGACTCTACATCTATTTAAATTCCCAGCAGACAGCAGCTAGAAATATGTGATATCTCTTCTGTGAGTAGTTTTGAGGGCTTTTTTGATTCTGATTCACTACAGAACCATTTATTTGTGTCTCTGTTGAAGTTGTGGTGTCAGCAATATAGGATACTGAAGCAATCAGAGCTCGACAGAAATTTGAAAATACATACTCTTCCTGTTAAAATAGGAATTCTAGCACCAGAAGTAGCAGAGACAAGAAAGATGTTAGTAAAAGGGTCTACAAGGAGGAAATATAAGACTTTGACTCCACCCAGTCTCTGCTTTTTCAGAGAAGACATCATTATTCCCTGCTTACATGCAACATTCATAGTCTTTAGAATACCTATGATACTGAAAAATGAAAACAGACAGCAGCTGAAAGACATGATTGGAGAGGATGGATCATAGCTATTATCCATCTGCAAAACAGAATTGGCTCTTGTTAGGAGAAGCAATGTTGGAAGTCCAAAGGCACGAGGTGAAAACATTTCTTGGGAGCTTAGCAGAGGTTTCTCTCAGGATAATCATATAATGAGCACAATTAAACACCACAAAAGTCAAGTACACATTCCCTTTTCACGCATACCTAAAAATCAGACCTGCAGCAGAAGCTGCCAACTTCTAATGTCCTCTGTTTTTGTATGCCTGAGGGAGCCTGTGTATTGCTTTTTTTTTTTTTTTCATTCCATAAGCATAGAAATCCCTTTGCAAATATTTAGAAGTAAGGCATGGGTGAAAGTCTGCTATGTTATTTCTTTCCTCCTGCAGAAGTGGAATACAAGTATCAAAGTAGGAATATAGGAAAAAGAAGAGAACTCCACCCCTATTCGCTCCAAAAGTGCTATATCATTGTGTATAGCATTACAATGTGTATTTGTCCTTATCTCCTGAATTGAGGCTAGGGCACTGAATACATGAGCCATTTCTCAGCTCAGTTTTCTTAGGCAAAATCCGTGGTTGAACTTTAAAGATGTTTCTTCTTCTTCTTCATATTATGTGTGTAGGCCTCTTCTTCCATTTTCCGATTCCTTTGTTAAATGCCATTGAAACTCACTAAATCTTGGAGAATTCAAAGAGAGTATTATTACTAAAATCACGTGAATTAGAAATATTACCTTGATTAAGGCAGTAGCATGCACTTAACCCTTATTGAGAAACAGAAGAGCCACACAAGGCAGAGAAGTTATTAATAATTTAGCTGAAAGAAAAAAATTAAATCAGCTTTAACATACAATTAGACATCAAAGAATCTGTCCACTGTCTAGGGAATGAAGTTTCATTAACTTGTCCTTGTACAGAACTACTAGTTTCACTAATATAAAATCTGAGCTCTTTCAACCTCAATTCCCATTTTTGCCTCCACAACTATTGTGATTTCAAAAGAACCTAAAACGCAGAAACCTCTTCTCTGTTCCTTCACTTATGTCATACTTGTGATCAAAAAGAACCCAGATCTGCCACCTTTAGTGCTACATGCATGGCGGACATGACAAAGCAGTAGGATTTAGCTTCCATGAAGTGTAAGAGAGGGGAAAATACTGCCTCAGTGCTGACAGCACATAAACATAAGAAAACTTTTTTACTTTGATAATAGAGTCAAACTCTGTCACAGGTCTCCCAGAGAAGCTAAGGAGCCTCCATTCTCAGACATATTACATCTTGCCTGGACACGCCCCTCTCTAAGCAACCTGCTGTAACCGAGCCTGTCCTGAGCAGAAGTGGGACTGTACTGTCTCCCAAGGTGAGACACAGTGCTGTGCTGCTGTAAATCTGTGATGGTAATGCATGTGTGGGTGTGTGCGTGTGTATTTCTGAATGTGCATGTATTCTCAAAAAGAACTGCAGCCTTATTGGAAAAGTTGATTGTCATGAAGGGTAAACCAGATTCTGGCTGAAGTGCTGCATACTAAAACTCTCCTGGCCAACAAATGTTCTGGGACTTCATAAGAAGGAGCTTTTAAGTTTGGTTGAAAAGGATGATAAAAGCAGAGTGCTGAAATGTAAAAGGTTAAGAGCAGCTGCCTTTGAAGAGTTTACTCCACTGCCTGCTGGTCTGGTTTAAGCAAATAGGAAGCAAAGGTGTTTCCTTATCCGGAATGTTAATAAGGGAGAAGCTGAGCACTATACTAAGCAGAATTGTGGCCTACATGATAATTTGTCAGTCTCCCTCTGTGGTTGTGCTTCTTCAAAAGATTCTGTGACATCCCCCTTCCCTTCCCTTTTCCCCTTCCCTTTTTCCCTTCCCTTCCCTTCCCTTCCCTTCCCTTCCCTTCCCT
>VZRU01000897.1:45601-58844 GCA_013398155.1 Pedionomus torquatus
AAAAAAAAAAAGAGAAAAAGATATAGGAAAGGGAAGAAGAGGCAAAGGGGGAAAGCAGAAAAGAAAAGGAAGAAGATAAAAGACAAAGAGAAGGGAAGGATGAAAGATGTCTGCATTTACATTGTAAAGTATATGGAAGAAAACCAAAATAAAGCAACTCTGGAAACTAAAATGAAACACTTCATTTAGTGTTGATTCATAATATTTTGGCTGGAAGAACTCCATATGGGATTTACAATTGATTTGAGTCGTGAGAATTATGCAGAACAGATTAAGGAAACAGATACTCACTGTACTTAACTGTTTACCATGTTTGAAAGTGCAGGTCTGAAGTTCCATGCATTTTATAATGTCTCTGTATGCTTAGGATCAGACTTTGGTTGATGTTGCATGGTCTCAGTCTCATTGATGCAACTGCTCACACCCGGGTACTTGACACCTGGACTATTGTTATGCTGCTGATGACAGCAATAGCTTACCAGCCACAATTTAGTCAGAAGCCACTCACTTCAAAGGAAGATGCAACTTTTCTTAGGGTTCTCAAGATTTACACTGTGTACACTGATATGTGTAAGCATATGATGTGGAGGTGTTCCCAGCTTGGTCACTTTGTTTGTTAATTTATCTTGTTAATTTCTTGTCTGAATCTTAACAATTGCCTAAAAACCATATTCCTCCAGTATATCAATGATGGGAAGATCAGGCATATGTCTGAGTCCTGCTGACCTGCTGTTGCTGTCCCGTTGAGCAGCAACCAGTGAGTGTAGCGGATGGAACTCACCTAAGTTTGGCATCAGAGAGGATTTCAACTCTACAAATGTCTAATTACTTACAATTTCTTTTTGAACAGCATTGGTTAGGAGTTTATCAGGAAAACGATAAATACACTTATTACTCTGAAAAGAATTCACTGTCTGCTTTTCCTTGTTCACAATCTACTGTGACAATATGTGACTTGTTAATCCTTAACTGATTTTAAGCAGAAGAAAATAAACATATTTGGCTTGTAAGGAAAATGTTAACGAATGCATTTTAATACAAAAAGTTGTTTCTTCCTGCTGCATGAAATGTTTATTTCATCTCTTACATGTTTAGATGCCAATCAGATAAAGTAAAAATTTGCCTTTAGAATACCATGGGTTTTGCAGCTTTCAACAGTTTTTCCTTAATGATGTGCAGATGAACAGCTCTCCATCTGCAGCGAGTGGCTTTCTCAAAACTGACTGAGGGTCTACACAGAGCTCATTGCTGACATGGTTCCAGAAAGAGTTGGCTATAAATAATTAATATTCTTTTTCTTTGTAAATTATTGACTGAATACTTTCATATGTGTGTTTAGCCACCAGTGGAAAAGAGGTTCCTGTACAGAAATATTTCTTATTGTAAGGCTCCAAGTCAAAACCAATAGCAGTGCCAAAACTTTGTTCTAGACCAGCTGCTATAACTGGTGAAAAAATAAAAATAAAAAAATTCAGGCACATACTGCTTCAGGTCACATCTAAGAACAGATCCACATGAGCATCAACTGAGGAGCTGTGCTGCATGCTGCTTTGTCAGGTGTTACTATTTGTTGGGGATTTTTTGACATTTTTCAATTCAGTTACCATTCATAAAAGTGAAGTCAGTAACCAAAAAGATAAATAGAAGATATGTTTTAAGCAACATGTGTTTTGGTTAAGTGCTTTGGGCTTTCAGAAAAAATTGGCAAAACTGAAATAAATTTGTAAAAGAATTTGGTCAATATGAAGCTGTTCTTTTTGCTCACAGCATAATCTGAAAACTTTGAGACAGTTTTATTCACACTGAAAAATCCAGCTTGCAACTGCTTTAAGTAGTTTAGTTCTGAGTACTGAAAGCAATATTGTACAGAGAATATTATTTTTTTTTTTTTTTACAAAAAAGAAACCACTAAAAAAATAACAGGGTTTAATTCTGTTTTGTTTAAATACTTGTATATCCAGAAAATCCCCTGGATCCATAAGAACTGGTCTGAATAGTGTGTGCTGAGATTGCGACAAGTTTTCAGCCCCTCACTGCAAGAAAGACATTGACATTTTGGAGCATGTCCTGAGAAGAGCAACGAAGCTGAGGAGTGGTCTGGAGCACAAGTTTTATGAGGAGCATCTGAGGAAACTGGGATGGTTTAGTCTAGAAAATGAGGCTGAGGAGGAGACCTTATCACTCTATACAACTACCTTAAAGAGGTTGTTGAGGGGTGGATGTTGGTCTCTTAAGTGACAAGCAGTATGACAGGAGGAAATTGCCTGAAGTTTCATCAAGGGAGGTTTGGATTGGACATTAGTAAAAATTTATTCACTGAAAGTGTTGTCAAACATTGGAACAAACTGCTTAGGGAAGTGGTGAAATCACCATCCATGCAGATATTTAAAAGATGGGTGGACACGGTGCTCAGGAACATGGTTTAGTAGTGGGTTTGTTATTGTTAGGCTGCATCAGATTGATGATCTAGTGATCTTAAAGCTCCTTTTCAACCTAGACAATTCTATGATTCTATGATTTTATAATTATTTTCCTTTTTATTATGCAGTCAAACTGAGGGTATATCACAATATCCCATGAGCCTATATTTTGTCTTGGTTGCCATTGGTGTCTTGGTTAAAAAGTCCAGGTTGCCATTTCCCCTACAGAAAACCACAGTACTTTAGTAACACAGCAATTCTATTAGGTAAAGGATTATATATATAATATNCCACTTGCTTCCAGGAGCCCATGACTTGCAATGTTAGGATTTGCTTCAAGCAGTACATTGCTCAAGGAATGTACTAGGAAGTCTTACTCTATGGGTCCCCTCCTGGTACACAACCTATGGTGTACTTGGTGACCAAGCACAATTAGGAAGGGAGGTATCTTCACTCTGACAGCTTGTGCCATGGGATTGAGGTCAATTCCAGGAAAACTGTTACAAGATGGAAGTCTTCTCCCATTTATATCCTTCACAACATGTGATAAGGCGGCATGGCACACCTGTTCAGATGCCCTATCAAAACTCCTGCAGTCAAAGGGCTGTGTGGAAACAAAAGGAGGTCAAGGAGCAGGAGTGGCTGAATGAGCTGTACCAAAAGATTCCGCTAAAAATTAAAGAAATACAAGTCAAAGCAAAACTAAATAAAACCAGAATACTAAACATATTTGCCTTTCTAGTTTGAGGGGTTGGGGAGGATTGGGGTAGAATATTTTTTGCACTTTTTTGCTGCAAGGGGAAGATGAGCTGAAAGGGAAAGAAATATCTGACAAATTTCAGGAGCAAGTACTATGAAGTGCTAAGGTTTTCTTTAGGAAGAGGAAACAAGGGGGTTGGTGGCAGCTACAGCTTTCCAGGATTTTCACTTTTCCAAACCAAGCAACCAAGGGGAAGTATAGTACTTTGCTCTCAAAGCTCCTTAAAATGATATTTTAGAATTAAATTCTTTGATTCCTAGCTTTTTACATAATTGAACATGTTTCTTAAGGGGAACCACTGCAAGAAAGTTCATGACATTGACTATATGAAGCACGCAGTCCATGCAGATACCTGATTAGACAACTGCTAATCACAGAAGGAAGCATTAAAAATCTGCCAAACTGAACGAGACACTTTATTTTGCCAACCTCAGTCTACTGTTCCTATCATCCCTAATTATAGTCAGCTAATTCTATTACCTTCTTAAATACATTTTAAGCCATAGTACTTACAAGCTAAGAGAAAGTACTGCCCTATAATGGAGTTAACATTTTTATAACAACCTTTCTATTCTGTCAAGCAAAGAATTTTCCATTATTTTTGCCATTATGAAGTTTTATTTCTTTTTTTGTTTGTTTGTTTTCCCCTTTTATTAGATTATCTTACACCACAAACCAAATAACAATTAGTTTACTTAACGGTATTTGCGATGCATCATCAGACCAGAGGAAAATACGACAAAGGTGAAAAGGAACAAAATAGCTTCACAGAATGACGGAATGATATGTGTTTGGAAGGGAACTCTGGAGATGATCTAATCCAAACTCCCCCACCAGAGCAGGTCAATCTAGGGCAGGTTGCAGAGGAATGTCTCCAGGTATTTTGAATGTCTCCAAAGACAGAGACCTCACCATGTCTCTGGGCAGCCTGCTTCAGTGTTCTGCCAACATCAAAGTAAAGTAGTTCCTCCTCATGTTCAGATGGAATTTCATTTGTTCCATTTTGTGTCTGTTACCCCTTGTTCTGTCGCTGGACACCATGAAAAAAGACTGGCCCCATCATCCTGACACTCATCCATTAAGTATCTATTAGCATTGACCAGAACCCCCCTTCAGTCTTCTCTTCTCCAAACTAAAAAGATCAAGTCCCCCAGCCTTTCCTTGTAAGAGAGATGGTCTAGTATCCTAATTGTCTTTGTAGCTCTTTCCTGTACCCTCTCTAGCAATTCCATGTAGTTCTTGAACTACCTGATATTCAAATCTTAGTAAGGTATAGAAATCAATGTACTAAGAAACTATGATTACTCCTTCACACCAAATGTTAGACAAAGTGCACCTTGTAGGCTGTTTTTTAGATATTAGAATGCTGTTCAGAGAACTGATATTCTCCACTGCAGTCATCAACTTGGCAAGTCAGAATGAAATTCAATATTTTCTCCTTTTTTAGAAAGAGAATAAGAAATAGGATATATAAATTGGAAATGAGGCTGAACCAGAAAATCTTTGTCTGAACAAGCTCACTCTGTGAGGGAGTTTGAAAATTTTTCTGCTTTATGAATGAAAACTAAATTTGCTATAATATTCTCACTATCTTTTTGTTGATAAATGTGTATGACAATTACACACTACAATTAAAATTTCATGTGAGAATTGCATTTAACAAAATAATGGTACTGTTCTGTTACAATAACCTAAGAGGCAAGCCTTTATACATCAATTCAATACAACACAACACAACACATGATATTGAAAGGTATGTTACCTTCAAATATTTCCAGTGTAGTTAACAGGAATTCTAAAAAAAGTGCATCTTTTCATAAGAGTTCATCTGTTTCTACCTGGCCTTTAGAATCGCTGCATATAATTACACACAAACTTAAATGTTGTACTTGCACCAGAACAGTACTCTCTCTGTGATGCAGAGAAGAGTAGAACAGAGAAGAAACTAAATGGAAGGGGGTCTTCTATTTATGATAAAAGGTGTGTGTATGTATACACATATCATGAGGTCAGTACTGTATGCCATAAGTCTGTGCAGGTCTGTATAGAGAAATAGTAACATTAAAGGTATATGAGCAGACAAAGACCTATTACCTTTGAACAATGAGATCACTATAGAAAAGCAGCTTGATGAAATGTGGATTATAAAGTGATGTTATTAACAACTGGTGGAAACTTTATTGCAGTGAGCATATTTTTCATATTTGCTATCTACTATACATATATTGAAGAGATGAAAATTTAGAAGTTGAGCCAATTAATACATTTAGCCTTTAAAACCATTATTCTCTGGTCTTCCTCAAAGATTTCAGGGTAATCTGGAGTTTTTTCAATGCTGTCTAGTAGGTGAAAAATGCAGAAATTCCCATAAAAATGCTGGGAAAATGTAACCAAGAGTCAGACTAGAAAATGGACAGGAAATCTTGGCAGCAAAGCTTTCTAAAGCAAACAAGTGAGCATCAAGGACTGAAGGATTTTCCAAGCAGGCAATTCTTACTGTAGTCTCAAACACAGGGAAAATTGGATCCTATCACTATGTTGTCCTGCAGTCCTGTAAGGAGTTTTCTTTCTACCCGGAGGCTTCATGCAGCATTGATAAACACTTTCAGGGGAGGGGGTGGAGGAGGGGCAAGGGTAGATGAAGAAGAGAAAAAAAGACTGTAAAAAATCAGAGAGTTGGACACAACAGTAAGAAAATAGAAAAGAAGATAGGCCATGGAAAAGAGGAAAAAAAAAAAAAGAAAAAAAAAAGGAAAAAAAAAAGAGGTCAGAGAAAGGTTAAAGGGAAAAGACAACTGGAGAAAGAAAATAAAGAAATTATCAATAGAGAAAAAATTGGAAAATTTTAAGGGGATAAACCTTTGCTACACAGTTGTCTGTAAATAAGTTCCTAAATGCATTTATTTCCTGCAATAAAACTTCTGAATTTCTTGACATTATGTTTAAAATATTGTTTACAGGCATAAAGGAAGACCACCTTACATACAAGTAAAGGAAAGAACTTCTTGTTAATAGAATGGAAAATTTCATACAAATCATTATTGGTCCAGGTGTTAAATGTAAAGTAACAAGAAAGAATAGTAAGACAGTTAAATTTGGTATATACATGAGCTTCTTTCTTTGTACCTGTTCTCCTGGTGTTACATTCACTTTTCTCCACAGCTTCTCTAGACCCTCTGTTTGGTGAGGGGACACATGTTATGGTGTTTTGTCAGCATCAAGAGTCCTTCATCAGGAGGAATAAGAAGTTTATGTTGATGATTTCTCCTTCCTCCCTCTGCAATCCCCTTGGAGTACTTTTTAAATATTTGCTAATATGCTTTTACATCTTTCCTTTTCTTCACTGGTCTACAGCTCCACATTACACATGAATTCACCATATAATGCCTTTATGCATATTGCATTGCTAACCCTAATATCAGTTTCGTACACTTATAGGTCTGCATTTTTATTAATGACCATCTTTTAGTTCTTTAAGACTGTTGCGTCTTCAGCACCAAGCGTATGCCCTATATTTTTTTATCACATGACTGTACTCCTCTATACCAAATCCTATGTCTCCACTTCTCAAGGCCTCTGTAATCCTTACCTGCCTTGTATTTCTTTGCTTTATGTCACTGTGTTAGAGCCGTAAATATTTTATTCTAGACAGAATAACTACTCATCAGTGTTATCTATATAAAACTGGTCAGAATAAACTGCTTTCTCAGCTACAACAGCTTATCTTCAGGCAGCTGAAGAAACTCAGACACAGCAAGTTTCTGAAAACTCAGCCATTGCAAACTCCATACATATCTTATGGCCCATTATTATCAATTGCAACACAGCCTTGTAGGACTACAGTGTTGCATGTAACGCTGTCTTGTGCTGTGTGGTGCCACAGTTTGCGAGTTACTTCCATCCACATATGTATTGGGAAAATGTGTAGATCCTGTCTGGCAAGCTAGCTGAACTGGTGCTTGCTTGGCCGGCAATAAATAAAAATTGACCAATACCAAATATTGGCATAACTATAACCCATGCAAGCTTTGGGAGGTGTGGGTGTTGGGGGAAGGAGGGTCAGGGACAGTTTCAGGACTCACAAAGTGAGGCAGACATTTTAACAGTGTCTAGTAACTATGTGGCAAAAACAGTGCCATTGCTTGAGGACAGACACCAAGATACATTTGGTCTAATGGATATAACTGGTGAACTTTGAAAAGTCTGGAGTACTTGTACTAGCTGTTAAGGTCTATGAAGTATGTGGCCTCCATGTCCAGTTACTTTGACCAATGACTCCCTCCTGCTGGTCTGCTGGAGCCCAGCCAGGTGTGCCTGGGGACTTGGAATCTGCCAGGCTCAAGGATGTGACTGCCACTGGCCCATTTTCTGGTTTCTGGTGTGTCCCAGGGACACACACATAGACGTGGACACACACAGAGGCACAGGCAGGATGCTGACACAGCTGGTCACACATGGTGCCACATACAAGGTGCTGCCTTCAACCCCACGCACACACAGGACTCACATAATAGTCACAGAGAGGCAAGTCCCCTCCTCCTTGTGGGCTGTCAGAGGCAGAACATCATTAGTGCAGCACACACACACACACCCCACTATACAGATTCAGAAGTGCAGGCATATTTGCAAATTCCCCTGTGCACCCAGCACCCCTGCAGACATCCTGAGCCCTCTTACCAATTTCATTGACTCCTTGCTTGCTGGCTGGACCAGATGGTCACTAGGAAAAAGGCAGCAATCACATCTTCATTCCACAATATCTCAGAGTCACAAGCGCTCAAAGCTGGCTAGTCCAGGTTGAAGTTTGCCAGTGTACACACAGACATGAGCACCAGATTTATGGAAGATACAGACATACAATGCCCACCAACCATCACCAGGCACATGGGCTGTGGCCTGAAATCCTACTCCAGTGACCAGCACTGAGCCTCTCGATTGTTTAATTCTTGCCAGTTCCCCCACAGATATATTTTGAGGCACACACCATTCTTGCCCCAGTGACTGGAGATTAAAGATCTCACTTCTCTCTACTCACTTCAGTCCCTGGTACTGAGATTCCACTCACTCCAGTGCCAGAGCTGCCTACACCCCCAGCCTGACTCATTTAGTTGGCCCTAAA
The DNA here is from genome assembly GCA_013398155.1 of Pedionomus torquatus. Classification (NCBI taxonomy): domain Eukaryota; kingdom Metazoa; phylum Chordata; class Aves; order Charadriiformes; family Pedionomidae; genus Pedionomus; species Pedionomus torquatus. The sequence continues at coordinate 53,901 of VZRU01000897.1, forward strand.
TTTCACTCATACACAGAGGTCTCGCCAGTAGCTGGCACTTAGACTTTGCAGCGTACATACACAGGGAATGGAGCATGAAGTTTTGTAGAGAGATAATTAAGAAAAGATCAGGTAAGAAGATACAAGAAGATAGGGCAGACTATGGTGATCAGGCACAAGGTTCAGCCAGACAAGTGTCCGGACTGACTCTGTTTGACAGATGACCACTTCCTTTTATATCCCTCCCAGCTCAGGGTCCAGGGGACCTCCTGATTTACAGTCATACCAGTTGAAAAGTCCAGGCTGATCTTGCTGGAAGGGTACCTGCAATTTCTTGATAGACTATCAGTTGTGATTGATGAGGCTGCTTCTCATCATTGTCTCCATGTTTGTTTTGTTAGATTCGTGTCACTGTATATTTCATTTCTGGCTTACCCATTTTTCCCTTAGTTTTTGAATTGACAAGGTCCCTGATTGAAAACCTTGCTGAAATAGACATTCTAACTCTTTTACATACCCTCATTAACTAATTTAAAAGGCAGGGGTCGATTTTCCTCATTGTCTCCCTTGACAGGTTTATGTCCCAGGGTGTTGTCATTTATGGTCTCCTCTTTCCCTTACTATTCCAACCTCCTTGGTAGGCAATGAGGTGAAAATTGAGGTTTCAACTCCAGCAATATATCAGTGAGAACCATTCAAAAGATGTAAGACCATATGAACTTTAGAAAAATTTAATCCAGCAAATTAAATCAATTAATATTTAATGTTGTTTATCTAGTTCAAGCTTGAATTACTCATTATAGTAATTATTACCATTTCATTTCTTTTGGCATTCACTAATACCATTTCTTTAAGGTATCTCAGTTTAGTCCTTTCTTTCTCATTGTCAAATGAGATGTGACATCCACATAATACCATGAAATCCTCTCTTGCTTTGTCTCTTTCTTAATCTACCTCCCCTCTCCTCCTAAGGATCTTACTGGTTTTCAGCTAGCCATCCCTTTGTTTTGTTCAGGAAATAGTTATTTTAATCAACCCTGGACATCAGGCTGTGTGTCTGAGAACTCCTCTAGGGTTCATAAGTGAATGCATTATAAAAGTAGGATGTCTGGGCAACATCTGTTTTTACAAAATATGTGGTATTTTCCTACTGGATGATCATATTATTCTGTACAGTATTATAATGTACTGTAGGTTTTCATGTCATTATTTTCTAATTATTCTCCAAAAGATGTTATCTTTTTTTGAAGTCTGCCTGTCCACGTTCTTATTTTTTTTTTCTGGATTTGGCTGTAACATCTGGCTATTGGTTGGAAGTCACAATGGCATTTTATAAAATAAACCTCCTTCTCGAATGTCTTTGTGAGTCACGTGAAACAACTTTAAACACCAATACAAAGACTTTTTACTTATTTTCTTCTTGAGCTTATCATATCAGATTAAGTCAGAAATTTTCAGGAGCTTATTTAACACAGTTTCTAAAGCTGTTTTCATGTGAGCTGGGGTATAATTTGCTTAACCCTGAATGACACCAAAGGTAAAGTAACAGACTGAATCACTTTTGAAAATTCCTGCAAAGTTGAAGTTAATGTCTATAAAGTCTGATCAAAGGCTGACTTGGGCTACCCAGGAGTTTTGTTACCTCACTAAGCATATCAGGGCAAGGGATAAAAGGAAAGGTTCACTTTAATTTTTGACATGGATAATTATGGATAAATAGTCTCGGTAGAAAGTATAGTGCCAATATGCAATATTCATTACTCTACAATTACCTTTTCTTCACTCTCATTGTACTTGAATCTGCTGGTCAGATGGCAGAAAGAGGATATCACGTTGAAGAAAGCTATCCTGTCTGACTTCCAATGTTCTTCTCCTAACCTATGACTTCAGGCTATCAATGGTCACTAAGTGTAATTATGGTCAAAATGGTCACTAAGCCCTATAACATAGTGGCTGAGGAGGAAGAGCACTGTTTTTCATTGCAAGTACACAGCTGATAATAGAAGGGCAGATTGCTAAAATTATTCCTTTCCTATGTATCACATCCAATTCTCTAGCTTTTAAGGAAAAAGATCAATTTTCAAGGCAGGTCATTCTTTCTTTTCAAATTGAAATAGTAGGTTTAGAAACAGGAATGGTATTATTATATAAAGTACCAAATGACTGATATTCATAGAATGTATCTTTAATCAAAAGATACTGTTGGTGATGTGGGATAAAATCAAAATCAAAAGTCATGGACACAGTGACAAAGAGTAAACTGAAGCAGTGTCTTTCTAATATAATATTCATAAAAATAATTACCTTCATAATTTGCAGAGAAGGATGTTCCTCTTTTACTTCACTCTCTCTTAGCTATTATATCTAGCCATAAATTCAGTTCTGACATACCTTGAATAAGAAAAGACACTTCCCGTATGATATTATTTCCATAGGAAGGATACTGCTACTACACTGAGGACAGTTCTTAATTAAAGCTAAAAGGTGTATGTGCAAACTGAAGAAAAAAAATATCAAATAGCCATTTTTTCCCCTAAGATAAGTATGTTTAATCGCTTCTCTGTGAGGGATAAACTGCAATAAAACTGAATAAAGCTATCTCAAATTTTAATCCAATGTAATGCATTTGAGATTCTTCTGTGGTTAAGAACATAATACAGTTAGCAAAAGAAAGCCTTGGCAAGGAACACTGTTTACAAAGACTTGGTAGTCCTGCTACTTGCTACTAAGGGGACAAAAATCTCATCTAGAGTGGGAGGTTTCCTTGGACTCTCCCAGTGCTGAAAAAAGCCCACTAGTACAAAACCTGCTCTCTTTGTTATTAAAAATCTTTTTCTTCAAGGAGTCACTGAAATCCTAACCAATATCTAGCAACAGATTCCTTGACAAGGGCCTGTTTGAAAGAGGAAAGTCAATAAAAGTAAAGTGTAAGTGTACTGTTAATGGCAGGTTCTTGTAGGCATTTTTCCCCAAATTATACCATTCCTATTCAAATACCATCTCAAGAGTCTCAGACAGTGTCAAGTGCAATCATTGTTATTGCAGTTGCCAAGGTAATCAATTGAAATCATAATGAAGGGAACAGAAGGAAATCAATAGAGTCTGAAATTACAAATAAAGAGAAGCTATCGTTTAAAAGCATTTGGCTGAATTCTTCCATATTAATGGAGTCAGAAATGGCTGTGTCATTCAGAAGCAGTGTGGTGCATAATTCACTTGAGTGCATTAGAACACCTAAAAGCTATTGCAGCAATTAGGGCTGCCTACCAAGAAAGTGTCCACCTTAGAAAAAGCATCTCTGAACTGTTTGTTTTGTTCCAATGTGTTTTCATGTTTAAAATTATAGTTTTTCTCCCAAAACAGCCAGCATGATGCAGTCTCAGTAAACATACTTTCTAGCTTATATCTTGTTGAAGGAGCTTATCTAATGTGCCATAGGTCTTGTGGAGTTTTCTCCCAGTTAAATGCTCAGATGCAGCCCCACCCCAACAATATTTATACCCCTTCTGAGCCCCAGGGCCTGCAGGGTATTCCTAGCTAATGACGGTGCTGAGCATTTACACTCCTCGTTTATACGTAAATTAACTAATGTCCTTACACAAGGCAAAATTTTAGAGAGTATATCACTGCTCTTAGACAAAGGCACTCAAAGTGTGACCAAGAAGAAACCGCCCTTTTTTCATTCTTCTTGGTACTACAGTAGCTACAGTCCTTGGGCAGGTAGGACAGCAGGATCCTTTCTTTGACTTCAGAGAAATGAGCAGGCAGAGAAGGAAGAGTTGAATATGCATCTCTGCTGTGAGTGCTCTACTAACCAAATGTTGTAATTGCACCTTGCAAGGCCCTGTAAATAATTATTCCAGAGGAGAAGCTAAGCATGATGTTATAGCCTGTTACTGGATTCACCTGGGAGGGAGAAGACATGGGTTCCAGCCCTTGAACCAACTGGAGCAGGGAATTGAAGTATCCATTGAAGCAAGAAAGCCAGGTCTCTTAGAGCTAGCCATTATGTTTTGTGGCTATGTTCCCTCCCTCTCCACTTCTCGTGAGCAAGGTTGTGAATATTTAATAGTTTCATGCAAAATGGAACAACTTCTAGAGGAGGGGTTGAAAAAAACCTCTAAGACCCTTTAGTACTGCTCTGAGGTATTTCCCGTGTAAAGCAAATTGTCACCATGCAAACAAGTTAGATTGATCTATTTGTGTGCTTCTGAAGAGGGAGATGGGCAAGGGTCCACACCACAATTTTTCCGGCTGCATTCAGGAGAAAAAGATTATATGAATCACTTTTTTTTTGCTTTTACACAAATGCCCTTAAATCATTGAAATGCAGCTTGGACTTCTTAAGGAAATTATTTTTAAAAGTCAGAGAGCAGGAATGGGCACCTCCTTGCTGTGTGATATACTGCCAGCAAAATGTCCAAGCATCATGCAACCAAGAGCTTTTTTGCTTCAAAATATCGATTGGCTTTTGCATGACATTTAATAAAAACTTTCCATTACCAACTGCATAACAGCAATTAAAATCCTCATCAAATCTATCTTAACTACTTATAGTCTTCCACTAGGGAGCATTTTCTCTGGCAAACATCTGCAGTAAAAGGCTATTTAATCTTCATAAGTGAAGGAGTCAGTTATGCTAATTCATCTCTTTTATTGTCAGTTTACATTGAAATCTTGTACAGATCTGGTCTTCTGCAGTAGGTGCTTTGAGGCACAGTTTGGCTTGCTCTGAGAGAAGGAAAAGCCTTTGTCTTTTTTGTGTCACACCAGCTGAAGCAAGATCTGATCATTGTGTGCCACTGTGATGGCTTTAGAAGTACTTTTCCCTGCAGTCTGCAGTGCATGATTGCAAACATTTAAGAAAAATAGATCTTAAATGCATTGACTTTTTGGTTGAGGCCAGTGAATCACTGGATATCCAGGTAATGCAAATAAAAGCATAAAATAATATAAACAAATCAG
>VZRU01000897.1:63587-102239 GCA_013398155.1 Pedionomus torquatus
TGCTTTTGGGTTTATTTTTTGTTGTTTTTTTTTTTTCTTTTCATTAATTTTTGGTGGGTTTTTTGTTGTTGTTGTTTGGTTTGTTTTCAGTTTGGGGTTTGTTTGTGGGTTTTTTTGGTGTCTGTATGGTTGCACTAGATGACCTCAGAGGACCCTTCCAACCATGAAAGTTCTGTGATTCTATGGTTCTTAAGCACTGCAAGTTTCACATATCCTGTTAATGTCTAGCAAAGATGCAGCATCTATCCTAATTTTCTTAGGCACCAGAAAGACTATATAAGAGCTATGGATGCTTTAGCTTTGTGGGTTGTTTCCAAACTTTTAGATAGAAGAGAATCTGTTAATGAGAAGCTGTGTGCAGCCCCATAGAAAATGAGATTTCAACAGACCTGTTTCTCAGAGAATCTATTAGGATCTCAGAGGCTTAGCTGTCTGTACTGGCTGGATATGGAGCCAAGGTAGCCTCATTTAAATTCCACCTTGGTAGGGAGAGGTAACTAAAATGTGGGAACAAAAGTCCTGTACAGGTTTTATCTCTTAACTTTCTTCAGCTGGGTTAATAGAAGCACAGCTATCACAGTTGCAGTACAACTGTTGTCTTCCTTAACAGATACAAAAAGCTTGCTAAGAAACATTTTCTTAGATTCAATTATTTTCATTAAACGTCCCTGAAAAGAAAATGTCTAACACTTAGTCTGTGAATCTCTACATTTGGCATCTCTACTGGGCAGCAGAATATATTTTGCAGTGCATCAAAGATATAAAATCATCTATCTACAATTACAAATTAAATTAACCCTAATCAAGACCCAAAAATTTTGGCACTAACACTAATTTAGAAGACTTATGTTTACACAAAAAACAGCGAACAATATTACGAAAATGTGCTATATTTCAGGAGGGTGTATACCATATTTTCCATATTTTATTTTTCATGAAGATCTTCCCTAAGTGTCTCTACCTTTATTCTTAGTATGGACAATGCTTGCACTTCGAAAATATAATTTGGGCAAATAGACACTAAGTATAACAATTTTATTTCACATTTAAATTACTAAAAATGCTGGATTGCTGCTCCCTAAAATGCCCTTTCAAAAATACAGTCTATAAAATCGAAACATGCCCTTTGTGTGAACTTCAGCTAGCTGCCAATAGCTCTGTACTGGGTTAGTCTGTGGACTGGCTGCCTTTTGGAAAAGGAGTGCCAGGAATAAATGAAACCTGAAACAAAAAACTAACCTATTCCCTGTAAAATGAAAGGCTGTTTCTGTATTCAGGCCAAATTCAAACTGGAGGAATTGCATTCTGGCTCCATCACTTCTTGTTTTCTTTTTGTTGGCTGAAAGTTTCTCTAATCTTTTGGTGTATCCATGTTGCTGTAAGAAACCATTCCTGGAGAGATCATTCATTTGTGTATGCTATTCAAATATTTTAGGGCTCCTTGGTGCCCTATGACAACGTAAATATAAAAACATCCTTTAGTTTATTTTTCATAAAAAAGAAAAGTTATAAAAAGTTAGACTTTAAAAAAAATATTGAAAAGTAGGTTGTTAAAAATAGGTGAAAACCTTCTTTGACCTGGTAAAATGAGGTTGAAGAACAGAACCAATGTGGTTTTTTAGGTCAGTAGGTATAGCCAGAAAAAGTAGTGTGAAGATCTTACTTGACTGAAAGCTTCGAGTCTTGCTGTTGATTGATGCATTCATTGCTTAGATTTTCCATTCCTTTTTAAGTATGAGAGGTACTACTTTTTTTCTAAGCTGGATCTAGTGTATTTAGGGAATTCGTCCTCTAGTGTGTGAGGTTGTGAATGTCTTGTCTGTAGAAACTCTTTAAAGGGAGAGCACCAACCCGTGCTCTGTAGTTCCAGGGGTGGCTGAAACACAAATGTACCCTCTCCATCAATTTACCCCGAAGTTATCTGCACTGTTCTGGAGAGATATGACTTTAGTGTAGAGAAGCGTATCTATTATAATCTTTCAGCATCGAAGACTTCATTCAACCTGTAAAGAACTAATAGGACAGCTATGTGCATACACAGTGTATATATCACGTCAGCCCGCATAGATATCAATGTCTTTATACCTCAGTCATGATTTTTAATGTCATAATTTACCATTTATATTTAAGATAATTTTTAGTTTAGATTTAAACTAGCCTGTAGATGACTAGATATTTAATAAACTAATAAATAAATTTTGTGTTCTCTGAAGGTATTTGATAGATGTTTAGATGCGGCACTTAAGGACATGGTTTCATGGTAGACTTGCTAGTCTTAGGTTTGCTGTTGGACTCAATGACCTTAAAGACCTTAAAGACCTTTCCCTATGTAGATGATACTCTAATTCTCATACTTCTCAGCTGATGAAATCTTAAATAATCTCTAAGTTTCTAGAACATTGTAGTCAAAATTATTTCCAGTACTGAGAACAAGAATGACTTTCCCTCAAAACAGTCCTGGATCTAGGGTCATTTTTGCTTCGTAAGTCTCTTTTTGATACTGAAAAGTGTAGAGAAGTGGAGAGGTCTGAGGAAGTGCTGAGGAGTGGGTGGCACACCTCTATGAGCAAACCAAGACAGTCACAGGCTCTTACAGTGTTCCATTTTGACATGAAGATATTTCTGATATCTTAGGATGTTCAAAATAGGTTTGTTCATATTTAAGAGTTTAGAAACAGCCACCCATGCAAAGTAATTGCAGACACTTATTGCTTGTAATAGGAGATTTAGGATGGTGAATATTCCTTTACTAAATATAACCATTTAATAAACCCTTGGGTGCAGATCTCATAAACTACTAAAGTTTTCCTAAAAGAGACAGCTTCCCTTTATCCCCACTGAAGGTCAACTGGTGGTGCTCAGAACACTGCAGGATCATGGATTTGCATGTCTGACTTTCCTTGGGTGTGAAATTGGAATAATAACTCATAATTACCTATCTTGCAATGGTGTTGTGTAGATCACATAGTTAATGTTTATACAACACTTCTAATATGTAAAATGCCATGAGATAATTATTTAGATTAGCATCTTCTGTTGTAGGGTCTTGTATCTTAAATTTCTGTAATATAGTAAGATTCCTCGACTATGACTCTCCATGTGTCTAAGTGCACTTCATAAATGAAAGTTCAGTACAAAAAGCAGATCAAGTTTTTTGAAAAGGACCGTATCAATCCTACCACTGGGATAGTCAGCAGCTGAGAACCAGGCAGATGATATTAAGTAGAGCTTCAAAGAATGATGATAGCCCTGGAGACTTTTCAGCTAATCACAGATGATTAATGGGAGTTGGGGAAGTTACTTTAAAAAAAAATAACTACCTTTCCTTTTTGATTGCTAATTATTCATGAAAGACTTAGAACAAGAGTACACAGCAGCAGGAACACACATTCTTAAGCATTACAATAAAAGAAAATTGATCACCTAGTTAGTATGCAAGCAGCTAAGTACAGCAGGGTCAGCTCTGTTAATTCAAGAGTCAGTTTGGGAACGCAGCAAAGCCTCTTAATGCCAAGGGGCTTATTTCAGAGTTTCAATTAAAGATGAACTGAACTGGTTTGCACATATTCACCTATTTCTATAATGGGATATTGCTAGAAAACTGAAAACTGGACTGGTTTATTCCAGCAAGGAAAACAGCCAAATGAACCAAATGCAACTGTTTTTTGGTTTGGGTTGGGTTGGGTTTTGGTGTTTGGTTTTTTTTTAGGTTATGTATGGTGTTCTCATAGAATCATAGAATATAATATCTAGAATGTAATAGTTTGTGTTGGAAGGGATTTTTAAAGGTTGTTTAGTCCAACCTCCCCTGCCATCAGCAGGGACAGCTTCAATTTGATCATGTTGGTCTGAACCCCATCCAATCTGACCTTGAATGTTTCCAGGGGTGCGGCACCTGCTACCTCTCTGGACAACCTGTTCCAGTGCTTCACCACCCTCATAAAAAATTTCTTCTTTACATCTAGTCTAAATCTACCATCTTTTACTTTAAAACCATAACCTCTTAGCCTATCACAACAGGCTCTGCTACAAAGTCTATTCTAGGCCCCCTCTAAAATATTGAAAGGCCCCGAGTCTTCTCCAGGCTGAATAACCTCAGCTCCCAGCATGTCTTCATAGGAGAGGTGGTCTATCCCTCTGATAATTTTTGGACCTGCTCCAACAGGTCTATGTCTCTTCTGTGCTAAGGTCTCCAGAGATGATCACAGTACTCCAGGTGAGGTCTCACCAGAGCAGAGGGGCAAAATAACTTCCCTTAACCTGCTGGCTGTCTTCTTTTGATGTAGCACAGAATACAGTTATGTTTCTGGGCTGCAAAGACACATTGTCTGTTCACATCCAGCTTTTCATCCACTAGTACCCCCAGTCATTTCTCAGCAGGTGTATGCTAAATCCCTTCATCCACCAGCCAGTACTGATAGTTGATAGTGGGAGTTGTCCTGATCTGGGTGCAGGACCCTGCACTTGGCTTTGCTGAATCTCATGAAGTCCACACAGATCCACATCCTCAAGGATGTCCAGGTCCCTCTGGATGGTATCCCATTCCTCAGGCATGTAAACCTCACCACTCAGCTTGGTGTTGTCTGCAAACTTGCTGAGGGTTCACTTGACTCCACTGTCTCTATCACTGATGAAGATATTTAATACTTCTGGTCCCAGTACAGACCCTGGAGGGACTACACTCAACACTGATCTCCATCTGGACATTGAGCATTGACCACAATAGTCCGTTCATTAAATCTCTCTATCTAGAGAGATGGATGCTGTGGGGACTGTGTCAAGGGTGTGATAGATGGTATCTGAAGCTCTTCTTTTGTCCACTGATGTAATCATTCCATCACAGAAGGCCACTAGTTCTGTCAGGTAGGACTTGTCCTTGGCAAAGACATGCTGACTATTTCAAATCACGTCCTTGTTCTCCATGTGCTTTAGGTTAGTTTCTAGGAGGATCTGTTCTATTAACTTTTCAGAGGGGTGAGGCCCTTTCTAGCCTTTTCTAAAATGAGTGCAATGTTTCCTTTTTTCTAGTCACCATGGACTTCACTGGGCTGCCATGACTTTTCAAGTATCATTAAGAGTGGCTTGGCAACTACATCAGGCAATTCTTTCAGGACTCTGGGATACAACTTACTAGGTGCCGTAGAATTCTGTATGTTCAAGTTCCGCAGGTGGTCATCAACCAGATCTTCTCTTACAGTGGGAGGGGCTTTGCTTATACAATCCTTGCCCTGAGGTCCATCCACTTGAGAGGTGTGGGAAGAGAGATTGCCAGTGAAGACTGAGGCAAAAAAAAAAGTTGTTCAGTACCTCAGCCTTCTCATTGTTCGTTGTTACCAGTTTTGCTCTTCAGAGGGGTGCGCCTTCTCTGACCTATCTTTTCTAGCAGATGTACCTGAAGAAGCCCTTCTTACTCTTCTTTGCATCCCTTGCTAAGTTCAGCTCCAGCTATGCCCTGACTTTCTTGACCCTATCATTATACAACTGGGCAGCATCTCTGTATTTTTCCGAGGATACCTGTCCCTGCTTCCACTGCCTGTGCATTTCATTCCTGCTTGTTAGTTTGATCAGCAGGTTTTGACACATCCATGCTGGTCTCTTGACTTCCTTTGCTGATTTCTTACACCTGGGGACTGAGAAAGCTCTTGTGCTCTGTAGAAAGCATCCTTAAAGATCTACCAACTCTGTTCTGTTCCCTTGTCTTAGGGCAGTTTCCCAGGGTGTCCCGTTAGCTAATGCCTTGAAGAACTGGAATTTTGCCTTCCTAAAATTCTGGGTACTGCCTTTACTCTATGCCCTTCCTGTGTGCCCTTTTGTGCAAACTGCCACGCCCTGGCTGATGTGCCATGCTGTATTTGTCCACTCTGTTCCCAGTGGTCTTTCATGTCTATGGAGAAGCTATGTTTCCTGAATGGTTTGAAGCTCAAACACAGAAACGTGAGGAAGCTTTTTTATTATTCATGCTTTTCCATTTCACACTCTTTTTACATGCATTATTCAGTAAGGAGAGAAAAAAACAAAAGCAAAAACAAAAACAAAACCAGAAGACCATAAAAATGAAGTAGGTATTTAAACAATGACAAAAAGACAGTAAATAAAATCTCCCCCATGTTTGTCCCTTCAAAGTGCAATCTCTTCAGGCCTAATACTTAGTCTTTTCCAACCTGATTATATAACTGGGTTCACTCTTCCTTGACTCACTGGATAAGCCAAGGCACCATCTATAGCTCCTTTATAATTTTTTTTCCTAAGAACCCTTAGACCATAAAATCCTGATTCTGTTTGGTGTGTATGACTTACCTTATTACCTGATTACTCCCTATGCTGCCAAGTTCCTCACCAAAGAAAAGAAATGCACTGGTTGCCTCAAAGTACTTATAATCCTATATTTGTCACAAGGGTCATGTATATAAAGGCAAAGAAAAGAAGAAATAGAAGTACCAAGCTGCACTGTATTCTCAATTCTTCTACCTGGGTGGGGAATAAAGTTGTTTGATTGTTCTATAGAAAAAATAACAATCATATTTCTGTATCAAAACTGCAATTCATTCAGGCAAAATAATTTTATTCAGCTGTGTGTATAACACCTGCCTATATTTTACGTTCTGTGAGAGTAACAGGACATTTACTAATATTACTTTCGTGTTCACCAAAGAATTAAAATTTTAGGAGGAATCTGAAACAAAAGGTAACAAGGTTCATAGGAAGTGTTTTGAGATGTCTCTGTTTGCATAACCTCCTCTAATGGTAAGGAAATAAGAATGAACTGAGGGAACAAATAAGCCCTGATGAAAATGACCTCTGATGTTCAGAAGACTCATTCAGTGATCAGGGCTGAGAAGAAAGCCATTTGAACGATGTTGGTTTAGGCACCACAAAGCAGAATTGGACTGAAATGCTTCTGCTCCAAAACCAAGAGACTTCCTCATCCCATCTGCACTGCTATAGCAGATATTCGAGACCTCACAAACAGCTTACTTTTTCAGACCTCACACAGGAATGGTAGATCCCATCTATCGCCAATGACAAAGCTGCAGAGCCCAGCTGAGACAGAAGGGGTACAGTTTGTAAATATGGCTGAGATTGTTGTCCCTTCATTTTCACTCTCTTCATGAAGTGAAGGGAAAATACCAAGGCTATAAGTTATCACAGAAATGGCAAGAGGGAAAGCATTTGCATCAGTCCTATACTCCCAATCCCAGATCAATCACTCTGACTTTTTGCTGAGCGAAAGGGCAACAAAATTAGATTTGGCTGACGACGATTTAGAGGGAAATAGAAGATTCCTTAAGCAATTAAGCCTATTAGAAATGTAACCAAAGCCAATGCCCATAGGTAAATATTTCTGCCTCTTTACTTGTCAGCGTTCCTACTTCTCAGACCATAGCAAATGCGGTTGCAGTAGGGCTTTCTGGTAAATGCAAGAAAATACTTGTAGGGGAATGTGACAGTTGTGACTTAACTTTGGAATATAGTATTTCAGTTGATCTTACATTTTAGACGTGTTAAAACTGCTTGTGCCATAAAAAAGTAATAGTATTAATAAAACTCATTTAGTAATATCTCAGTGATAGCCTTGACTGCAGTTATCAGCATTGTGGAGTTTGGGATTCTACTCAGCATGCTGAAAGTTAGCACTAAGACAAAGGTTTTAGATTTTAGATTTTAGAAGAGCAAACTTCAGCTCACTCAGAACTTAATTGGGAGGGATTCCATGGAGAGCTTCCATGGAAGATTAAGGATTTATTGAGTGCCACAAGTTTTTCAAGAATATTCTCCTAGAAGCACAAAAACAGCTCATCCGCTTTAAAGATAGGGGAAGTAGAGATACTCGTGTCTTATCTGTGAGCTTCTGAGTCTGCTCAAATAGAAAAAAAAAAGCATTAAAAATAGAAGAAAGGGAATAAAAACAGAGAACTAGAGATCTGTATGTAGTCATAAGGCCATGATCTCATTGTAATAACAGAGATATGATGGGATGTCTCACGACTGGAATGCTGTCATGGACAGCTATATCCATTTAAGGAATGATAGGCCATCAAGGCTAGGTGATGGGGTTGCTCTTTACGTGAGAGAGCAACTGGAATGTATCAAGATCTGCCTAGGGGTGCATGAAGGATGAGTCCAGAGATATGGGTAAGAATTAAGGGGCAGGATAATATGAGTGTAAGATGGGTGACACTGCCTATGACAGACCACTGGATCAGGAAGAGGAAGAAAATGAGGCCTTCTACAAACAGCTGAAATTAGCCTCATGGTCATAGGCCCTGGTTTTCATGGGAGACTTCAATCAAACTGACATTTGCTGTAAAGACAATGCAGACAGGCACACACAATCAGGAGATTTCTGCAGAGCATTGTTGATAACTTCTTGACACAGATGATGGAGGAATGAAGACAATTGTTGCCCTGGGGCAACCTGGGCTACAGCACAATGAAGTGATGGAGTTCTGGATCCTGCATAGAAGAAACAGGACAATAAGGATGATGACAGTCCTGGACTCCAGGAGAGTTAACTTTAGTCTCATTAAAGACTTACTTGAAGGAATCTCATGGGTTTGGGCTCTAGAAAGTAGGAGAATCCAAGAGAGCTAGCTAATATTCTATCACTACTTGCACAAGCTCAAGAACATGTGTCCCTGTGAGTAAGAAATGAAGCAAAAGAGGCAAGAGACCTGCATGAATGGAAGAAAGTTTACAAAATGTAGAAAAAGGAATGAGTTACTTGGGAGGAATACAGGAACATTGTCAGATGATGCAGAGATGCAATAAGGAAGGCTGAGGTCCACTTGGAATTAAGTCTGGCAAAGGGCATTGAGAAAGATAAAAAGGGCTTCTTCAAGTACATTGGCAGAAAAAACAAGACTAGGGAAAATGTGAGCCCACTGCTGAATGAGGTAGGTGCCCTAGTAATGGAAGACGCAAAGAAGGTGAAATTACTGAATGCCTTCTTTGCTTCCATCTTTACTGCAAAGACTGTCCATCAGGAATTCCAGACCTTGCAGGTAAGAGAAGAAGTGTGGAGAATGAAAGACTTTCCCTTGGTTGAGAATGACTGGGTTAGAGATCATTTAGACAAACTCAACACCCACAATTCCATGAACCCTAACAGGACCTACCCAGGAGCCCTCAAGCCACTCTCCATCATCCTTGAATTGTCATGGAGAACAGGAGAGGTGTCTGAGGACAGGAGAAAAGTCAGTGTCACTCCATTCTTCAAAAAGGGCAAGAAGGAGGACCCAGGAAACTACAGGCCTATCAGTTTCACTTCCATTGTTGTAAAGGTGGTGGAACAGTTCGTCCTGGATGTCATCTCTAAACATGTAGAGGAAGGGAAGGTTATTGGGAGTGGTCAACATGGAATCACCAAGGAGATATCATGCTTGACCAATCTGATAGCTTTCTATGACAGAATGATGTGGGAAAGTAACAAAAGATTTGCAAGGAGGACTGTAAACAGACTCAAGTGTCTTGCATGTGGGGTGCTGGAAAACATGTATATCATACTAATTGTTGTAGTTTTGTGTACTCAACAAGAACATCTGTGTTTAGATAATGTAGGCCTGGGATGGACTCAGGGGCACCTTATTGAACATGCCCAAGATTCTTACCCTGCTGTTGAAGAGATCAAATTATGGCAGAAAAGTCTGCCTGACAGAATCCTTGAAGTAGAGGCCACAACAGCAAGTGCGAGTGTTCTCACTCTCTCACTCTCTTGCTAACAAGGACTCTCATGCTAATAAGGACTCTTGCTCTGCAATGCCTGCATCCCCTGTTTGCCTGCCTGCCTCTGCATGGGTACTGCTTCAGAGATTCCCCGATCCATGAGATGCTGAAATTAAATTTGTGTTTTTTCTTTAATCTGTGGTTTTGTGGGTGTTCCTGCATCCTGCCTGCATCGAGTCACACATTTGGCATAGTCAGCAATTCCAGGAACACCCATGCCATGGTTGATAGGAAAGTTAGGGTCTGGGGAGGCCACTATGGTGACTCCCCCTATTTTGGGATGGCCCACTACTGAGCACTGGACCCCCATGGCCACTCTTCTGGCTAAATTGTCTCCAACGGAGACATGGCCTGAAATAGATAATAGGACAGCGATTGCACCCCAGAATGTTGACACAGCTATGTGTGGGTTGCTGTGGAAAGTGGCATCAGATTCTTCTTGCAAATTAGCAAGTGGATTGGGACTGCTGTTAGCTACTGGATTTAGAGCTCTTGACAGTGAAGCTGTTGTATAATGTAGTAGAGAGAACTGGAAAAGGAAAACAGGAGTTTACAAGATTCAAAGGTGATTGTACAAGAAGTAATTACTGTTCAAGCAGAGCGGTGCTATGAGCTGCAAGATAATGTGAACTGGTTCATAGCATGTATTGTTAATAAACAAAAGGACAAATATAGGAAAAGTAAGCTTTCAAATTCTCAAGTTCATGCTCTCACTACAAAACAGTTACAGTATCCCAAGGAAAGGGATGAAAATATTTGGGGTGAATCCTCAGACTCTGAGACAGTCTGAATTTGATTCAGACTTAAAAAGCACTGAAGTTGTGGAAGAACAACCCCTCATACAAATGGGGTGGGAGCAAAACCGAACAGACAGAGGAGTATAGACCACTAGTACTTAAACTCTGAGTTCAGGGAATTTTTAGAGATCTGTCAGCAAAAGAGTGGGGAAGGCACACTGTCATGGATTTTGCGAGCATGGGACAGTGGAGCTATTTATACTCATTTATCAGTGAGTGAAAAAGGTTTTTAAGCCCTGTAGTCATTGATGATCAGATACGACAAGAAAATGCTCAGCTACAAAATATCAGAGGTCCTGACAGGTGAGACATTATTGAACCTATGTTGTATCAGTGGTTATGTGCAGCAGTTTTAACAACAGATGCAGAACTTTTTGAATTAGTGTTTTCCCTCAGAAACTGGCATATAATGGAGGAGGGTATTAATTTGGTGCAGCAGATGAGAGTGGTTCAAGTGTTGGTTACGGGATCCAGTCCTGACAGTGTAACAGTGACAAAAAGTATCAAAATACAGGTCAACCAATGTTATTTCAGTCCCCGGGAAAATTATAGAACAAGTCCTCCTGGAGGCTATCAAAAGCCAAATGAAGCACCTGATTGGAAAAAACCTGCACAGATTCAACAGAAGCAAATGGTTCTTGATAAACCTGATCAACTTTTATGACAAATTAATCTGTTCAGTTGATGGGGGGTGAGTGGTCAACGTCATCTACCTGGATTTCTCCCAGGCTTTTGACACAGGTCTCCACAGTCTCCTCCTAGAAAAATTGGTGTGTTATGGTCTAGACAAGTGATCTGTGTGATGGGTGGGGAAGTGGCTGACAGGCTACGCCCAAGGAGTGGTGGTAAACCTTTCTTTTTCAAACTGACAATCTGTCACAAGAGCTGCCCTTGGGGTTTGATACTGAGCCCGACACTGTTTAATGTCTTCATAAGTGATCAAGATCATGGGATCACACATACTCTGATCCAGTTTGCTGATGATACCAAACTGAGTGTAGAAGCTGACACTTTGGAAGGGAGAGCTACCCTGCAGAAAGACCTGGATAGGTTGGAAGAGAGGGCTAACAACTTATGAAATTTAACAGTGTAAGGTCTCATACTTGGAAAAACATAATCCAGGAGTGCAGGACAGAATGGGATCTACCTGGCTAATGACAGCTCTGTGGAAAGGGACCTGGGTGTCCTGGTGTACATTGCAGTGCTGCAGCAAAGAAAGCCAACAGGATGCTGGCTTTTATTGCATCAATAAAAGCATCACCAGCAGAGATAAATAAGTCATTATCCCATTGCACTTGACACTTCTCAGGCCACACCTGGAATACTGTGCTCAGTTTTTGTCCCCACTATATAAAAAAGATGTGGTCCAGAGAAGGGCCACAGAAATGATCAAAGGACTGGGAGGCCATCCATATGAAAAAAAGGCAGCGAGATCTGAGTTTGTTCAGCCTTGAGAAAAGAAGGCTAAAGAAAAGCTTTGTCATCATGTTCCAGTATTGAAAGGGTGGCTACAAAGAAGATGAAGACTCCTCTTTACAAAGAACCACATAGAAAAGATGAGAAGTAATGAGTACAAGCTTCTCCTTGGGGAGATACCAGTTGGGCACAATGTGAAAAATCAACAATTGGAATAATCTTCCCAGGGATATGGTGGGTTCCCATCATTGGACAATTTTAAGATTTAGTTGGACAATGTCCTGGGCCATCCTGTTTAGACGTTGTATTTGCTAAGAAAGCTTGGACCATAAGATCCTTGATGTCCTTTCCTTTTCACTGTCTAAGTGATGCAGTACACTGAGGAAAAAGCCCTGGCCAAATTACAAATGTACCACCCTCCTACCAAAGTCAGCATCCCTGAATGCCTAATTAATATTCTAATCAACATGGTTTGCTGTTATTTATAAGGAAGCATCCATGAGACGTGCATGCACAAGAGATGTCTACACATAGTTTGAATTTGTCACATTGTTTACAGTATAGGAGGTGATTTTGACTTAAAAAAACAACAACACCAAACCAAACCCACACACATTTACCACTAGCTTATTATGTTACACTGAGATGAAGCAAGAATACTCTTTATGGCTTTGCGTTTGGGGGCTTCTTCTACTTAAAAAAAAAAAAAGGGNNNGGGGTGGGGGGGTGGATTATAGAATCAGTCAGTTAAAGCCAATTAACCTGTAAAGTACTTCTTGTTCTGATAGTATAACAAACTTTAATCAAAGATTTTTCCTTGAAATTTTTGGAAAGCTTAAAGGAAATGTCACAGATAGGTATCTATATTTACCTAGGAGGGACCAAGTGAGAACCTGTTTTATACATCAATAAACAGTTAACTCATCTGTAGAGGACTTTTTGTTCTTAATTTAGTTAATTATTAAAGCCATACAAATACAAAACTCTATACGAAATATGTGCAATTGTGGAATTTGATTTATCTAAGTCAGATCTCATCTTGAGGAAAGGAATCCAACAGAAAGATATGTAAATACATGTAGTCATCCAGACAGCATGCATTTTAATATTGCATCGAATAATTTAAATGAGTTATATTTTGATTTCTAATATCTTTATACTATTAATTTATTTCTTGTATTTACAGAGTTTAATACTTCATATACAGGAAAATATGTTGTAATCTATTTTACATGATCTTTTCTCTATAAGTGCTTGAATTAATTGTTTTATGATAGAACACTGATCAGAAATGACAAATATTATTCTGGCAAACTACCAGGTACCACATAATTAGTGGTGAAAAGAATGTCATTATTTCATTTAAATTTAAATAAGTAGAGTTTTGTGAAGTCAAAAAACACATCTATTTTTCCGTGCATTAAATAAACTTCTAGCAACTAACTCCATTTTAAGGTTGCAGAGGGCTCAGAAGGATACCAAGTCAGCACAGAGAAACAAAAATTCAGCATCTCAAGGCAGTAATTTCCACAATGCTACTGCTCTTCATGTGCTCCTTGATCCTTTTGCTTGAGCATTATAACTGACATAAAGATGTGAAACAATAGAAAATTAGATTTCCAGCCAATTTAATGACATGTATGTCTAAAAACTTTTAAATAGTTGTTTCTGTGAGGACTTTGTGTTGCATGAAAAGGAAGCATAAAGTAGACATGTAGCTGCAATTTGCCACTTGTGTATGACACAATGTACCTCTGAACTGTATGCAGTGTCTCCTGCTGTCACTCATTCCTGTTTCTGTAGTAACCCAATTTTGACCATCTAGATACCTGAATAGTGTTAGAGGAGTTTATAATTAAAGTTATTATTTTCTTGCTGACAATTCATAGACAAAATTGCACTGTTGTTATGCACTTCTGCCTGACACAGTGCAAATTGTTTTGTGATCCTGCTGTTCGTCCCAAGTAGTGTGCCTTGTCTCTCTTTTCTTGAGACAAAATGAGTAAGTGGGACAAGAGAAGTTACATATCTTCATCAGAACATCCTCCCTCAGCAACCCATATCTCTCTACATCTGAGGCAACCTCCTCTTCCTTGAAAATAAGCTACCTATAACGGTTATAGTCTCAGTAAGCTCAAACACTCCTCTAATTCTAGCATTAAAAATGCACTAACTACACAACAACTAAAGCATTTTTTCTCCTTTCCTAAATAAACCAAAATAGTTTCTCAGTCCTCTTTAAAGCAAACTTTCAAGTCTGAAATGAAATATTGTAGTCATGTGGACAGCTGCAAAGTGAATGTGTGACCTTTGTTCTTGCACTTCTTTCTGCCACACAATGGTGCCAAAACATTAACAAACAATTTAATTGCACTCTATTTGTAAATAAGCATGGCAGTATTAACTTAATACTACTGACTGACCATGGTCATGTTCAAGTGGCTCATGTACAAAAGGTGCAGTGATAACTAGAGTGCTTTTAAGTTTGACAGTGTTATTTTTACCACAAGAACCATCTTTTATTAAATTAGGTTTCCTAAATTAGACACGCAAACCCATGTGAAGTCATGAAATTGATTGGCCAATTTTTGTGAGCTCTAAATGTTTTTTAAAAGCCAATAAATGGAAATTATAACTATCGAAGAGTTCTAAAACTGACAGAAATTTATTCAATTAGAGACCTCACTGTGGGCATTAAAACAAATCTTTCCACTGACTTTGGATAAAAGTTTAAAATTAATACTAAGATGTAAAATAGTACAGATTAAAAAGGTGCTTGGGGATTTACATACAAGCAAATAATAGCAGGATTTGTGAGTATTACTCCAGTTTCTTCTACCTTGTCTTTGAAAATGAAGTTTACATTTATATTCGTGATTGCAAAATTCCAATTTCATCCGGGTTAACTAGCTATATTTTTAATTTCCTGTTTCCCCATGTCTGATTGTTGGAAGGATGCATTTGCTGAAGAAAACAAGTTGTCTGTGTTCCAGCAACACTGAAATATATAACTTCAAACAAAAGTTGTCTAGTCACATGCAATTTTCGCACAGATTAGTATTAGGGTTCTCAGTGTTCTTATACTTTTATGATCAGAAATGTACTACTTTTGAGTGCCATTAAGCAAATGTGAATAAAGTACTCCTTAGTCTTGGGATTGTATTAAAAAAAAGTTGTGAGGGATTGCAATCTTTTTATAATGAAGCTTCCTCTTTTATTCTTACCCTGGTTTTGGCTGGGATAGAGTTAATTTTCNCTCTGGACTCAAATTTTGAACAAGACATAAGAGGCAGGCTACAAAAATGAAGTCATGTAATGAAGTCATGAAATCAAAAAAGGACATATCTTTCCTGAGAAATTTGGTGGCCTTTTCTGACATTGCCACAGCATTGGTAGACAAGGGCANGTTAGTAACTGCTATATTGATGTGTTTTGGAATTAAGAATAGTGTGATATCATACTAATATTTTAGTTCTTGATAAGCTGCCAAGGACTTTTCAGCTTCTCATACTGACCTGCCAATCAGAAGGCAGGAGGCACCCAAGAGGCTGAGAAGAGATAGAGCCTGGACAGCTGACACCATCTGACCAAAGGCATATCCATACCATGTGATGTCATGCTCAGTATATAAAGCTGGAGGAAGAAAGGGGGATGGGGNGATGGCCTCACTCAAAGGGCTGTGGTCAGTGACTCAATGTTCAAGGGGAAGCCAGTGATGAGTGGTATTCTTCAGGGGTCAGTACTGGGACTAGCGGTGTTTAAGATCTCTGTTGGAGACATGGACAGTGGAGATATTCAAAGTGAGGCTCAATGAGGCCCTGATAAACATGGTCTAGTTGGGGTTGTCCCTGCTAACTGCAAGGAGGTCTGGACCTGGACCATTCTATGATTCTATGATTCTATGATTCTATGATAAAGTACACCCTCAACAAGTTTTCTGACAATATCAAACTGTGTGGCGCAGTTGATGTGCTGGAAGGAAGGAATGACATCCAGAGTAACATGGACAGGCTTGAGATGTGGGTCTATGCAAACCTCATGAAGTTCAACCAAGCCAGGGCCCTGCACCCAGAATGTATCAATCCCAGGCATAAATACAGATTGGGCAGAGAATGAATAGAGAGAAGCCCTGAAGAGACAGATGTGGGAATCATGGTAGATGAGAAGATCAAAATGAGCCAGCAACGTGCACTCTCAGCTCAGAAGGCCAACCGCATCCTGAGTTGCATCAAAAGAAGCATGGCTAGCAGGTCATGGGAGGTGATTCTACTCCTCTGCTCTCATGAGACCCCATCAGGGATACTGTGATCAGCTTTGGAGTCCTGAACACAGGAAGAACATGAACCTGTTGGAACGAGTCCAGTGGAGGGCCAGGAAGATGATCAGAGAGACAGAAGGGCTCTCTTATGAATACAGGCTGAGAGAGCTGGTGCTGTCCAACCTGGAGAAGAGAAGGCTCTGGGAAGACCTTATAAAGACCTTCCAGTATCTGAAGGATGCCTATAGGAGAGATTGGGAGGGACCTTTTATCATGGAATAATAGTGATAGTGATAGAATCAGTGGTAATGGTTTTAAATTGAAATTCTTTACTGTGTGGGTGGTGAAACTGGAACACGTTTCCCAGAGAAGCCACGAATGCTCCATCCCTGGGAATGTTCATGACCAGGCTGAATGGGGCTTTGAGCAACCTGGTCTAGTGGGAGGTGTCCATCAATGATCTTTAAGGTCCCTTCCAAATCTAACCATTCTTTGATTCTCTGAAAATAATATAGCTGTTTTTCTATTTATTCTGTTGAGGTTCTAGTAAGTTTAGTAACACAGGAAGATATTTCAACTGCAGCCTCAAAAGCAAACTTGATAGCATGATTTTCATATGGATAGTCTTGTGTTACACTGCCACTTGAACTGTCAGTGAGATGACCTTCATGAAAAAGGCCTTCATAATTTAGCATTGAGAATGTCTTTGATATGGAAGATATAGTCTGCAAAAAAATATCACCACATTTAATTTTGTGCCACACTTCAGAGTCAAATAGTCCTTCGATTTGTACACTGATCTTTCACTCAGAAGCTGAGAAAATACAAGGTTAACATGTAAATTTAACAATTACATAATCCAAATTAACCAGCATTATGTTAGCTAGTGTTACACATAAATTCAATAAATGCACAAATGATAACAGAAATCTATCAATGCACTATTAATCCATTGTTCTAACTTGTACTAAATCACTAGTAGAACTCAGTAGGTCTTCATGTATGTAAAGAGCCAGTAGAAGATGTTGACTACTGATAAAACATTTCATAAGAGGTGAAACTTTACAGCGAAGCTATAGGATTCAGATTTTCAGAGGTATTTATGTCTGATGGTCCACTGAAAAGAAGCAGCAGAATAAGTTGCTGACCTGCTATTTGGTACCCTCAAGAGTGATTTCTACTAATTAGGATCTGCTTGTCTTGTCTACTTCATCACGTAAGCTGATAAAGAGTGAGAAGAACCAAGTCCCAAAGCAGGGCAAATATAAAAAGAATTACATGCAGTCTCTGTTGCACAACAGAAGCTAACAAGCTCCATAATTCTGTAAATGTCCAACAGAAGGACATGGGAAGGGGGGTGGAGTTAGAAGGTTACCCTCTTATGGAAAACTGCTTACTGCTTCCAGCCTCAGGTTCTTTTCATTCCCTCACACTCCCTTTTCCTCTGCCCTAAGCGGAACTTCTTCTGCCATGTGTTTTTAGCTCCTATATATACGTCTTAGACAGCTTTACATCATCTCTCAGTCTTTATTTTGCTGCTTAAAACAGCCAATCCCGTTCAGTTTCTACCCACAGCAGAGAAAATTTGCTCTCTGGGTCTGCCTAATTTCTGTTGCTGGCAGCTTTTGAAGTCTAAATACGTGTTTCTTAAATAGGGTTGAAGAAAATAATATCCTATGTGAGGTCTTGGTAATGGCAAGCAGGATTTAATTAATACCTTCTTATTTGTAATGGAAATATCTCATCTGCCATATATTCACTTCATCTACATTGATTGTCTTAGGATCAGATGTTTCACTCTGATCTCTGCTCTGTTCTCTGGTTCCACCTAATAATTCTATTTCTTTCCATTACAGCAAAAGCAAACCAAAAACTAAATACAGTGGTTTATCTGTTGTGCCATTGTATTTTGTTCTGCACTGCCTTCAGTTCTCAGGAGCATTCATTTTTTACACAGGATATTTCAATATTCATGCTTTATTTAAATGCCTACTCAATTTGTGCCACCAACAAACTCTGTTAACACATGCCTACTCTTGGATTTATTCCAGTGAAATATAAATTACATTATTTATGACATGGGGAAAAAAATCAAGGAATTGCAATATCTTTGGGGACAAGTGTCTGTAATGCAATGACCTTGCATGAAAATCTCAAATGCAGCGCCAAAGCCTCCAGCAGCTGTTGGGTCTTCTTTTCACCTAAAGTGTCTTTGCGTAGAGACTCAATCCAGCTATGACAGGAGTATTTTTGTTTTTTTTTCCTTTCTGTTTATTGACTTTTTCAACAGCAGTTATTGTTAGTATTGGTGAAATTGATGCCCCCAAAACCACCTGTTTTACCTTATAGTTCCAATGTTACACCCAGAGAACAGCAAGTAGATAAGAAAGGGAGTGGGGGGCCACAGGATTATTTTTATTTTCACTTGTTTTCAGATTTGTTGTTTGACATTTGGGATATGTTGTTTTTTTAATAAATTCTGCTTCTAGTTTTTTGTTTATTTCTTCAAAATTTATGCCTGCTGCATGGATACACTTGTTTCTGTTTTTTTTTAGTATTTAATTTTTCAGACCTTACCCAACTTAACCTCTGTTTATATGGTTTGATAATGTTGCAAACTTGACTTCCTTTGGTAAGCTCTCTACAAGTAATCCCAAAGCAAACTGACTGCAAAGACAAGCTCATGACATGGTAAATATAGTGTAGAAAGAAAGACATTTATAAAATCCCGAATCTAGACTAGCCTGGGCATTTGATTATAATACCATAAAGGACTTTTATGTGGGAGAGAGGCCTTCTGCCTTGGTATGAATCTAATTTTTTTAAAGCACACATTATTTTTCCTGTAATATGCTGTGAACAAGTGAGAATATTTTAACAGAGTTGACAAGGCAGTTAGAATTACTATACTATCTTAATTCAAATAATATTTAGATAATAGGTACTGTTTGGGGTTCAAAGCAAAGGCTTAGCAATCTACTTATTGCTGCTAATAGGTTTCAGATAATATCTTAATATCAGTGGTCCTATTAAATTTACAGTCACATCTACAACTTGTAAAGAACATTTATTTCATAGTTTTTCAATGTGTCAGCAATAATTAAAACATAAACATAACACCTGACATTCAAGTTTTTTTCTCCTTTTGGTTTGCTCTACAGAGTCCTTTTGTTTTTCTGTCATTAGTCTACTATTAAATGAGCCAAAAGGAGGGAACTATAATTTCTTCATGTACTTTAACACAGATATGAGGAACAGGACCTGAGGAAGACAGTTTTAAGCAGCAACTCAAAACAGAAGATAAGATAGAGTAAATACAAAAAGAGCCTTAAAAAGAAAATCCCTGAAGTCCCTGAGAATTTATGTGTTTCTGTGCTCTGTAGAGAGAGGGGGATCTCCACAGGATTTGGAGGAATTTTCCACTGTTAAAACTGATGCCTGAATACGTCCATTAATCAACACAGTGGTGACCTTGAGAGGGTGCTTCATGTTTCACCTTTTCCCAAAAAATGTAGTCTATGCTCACAAAGCAAACCTTTCTCTCTGTCAACTGATTTCAGATTCAAATGACTGAACCACACATTGCTCTCAGATGTTATCCTCAGGAATGTCCGTTCACACCTGATATAAAAAAGGAACAAGCAGTGAATGCTTTTCCACTGATAAAAGATCAACTGACCATAGAGTTTAAAAAAAAATAAATTGATTTTTTTTTTTAAAAATTAATAAGCATTAACTATTTTTCTGCTCCTAAAATCTTACAGGAGTTTTCCTTCTCAGTCTGCACTCACAGAAGTAATGAGTCCTATCTATGGCAATCAAAGCTCAAAATAACTACTTTAATGGTCTACAATATAATTATGGATTACTTCATATTTCCTCTATATTTTGGTGTTGGACTTATTACACTGATATAAAACTGTGTACAAATGCTTTGTGGGCTGTGGTGTGTTATTTTTTCACCTTTGTTGCAAGGTATTTCTAACCTTCCCTTAGTCAAATGTTTTCACTTTTACATGTATGTGTGTATGTAAATGTGTGTGTGTATGTGCAGGCGCGCACGCGTATAAATAAATAAATAAATAAATAACATATATATATGCATGTATGCATGTGTTACCAAGTTCAAATAACACATTTGGTGATTTTTGATCATGGCTGCTTCTTAAGCTCTTGTAGAACATAAATTAAATGAAAGTTAAATAATGCACACACATACATACATATTTTGCTTGGGACTGGAAGGTGATTAAATGATCTTTGAAAAGTTTCTCTATTTTTAAAACAATGACACAGATGTATAAATAGTGATTCTGACTCTCTAGTGAACTAGGAGTTTATTCTAGTGAAGAGGAAGAATTATCGGAAAGTAAAACAGAATGAGGATACTGCTCTGTTTTGCAGGCTTTTAAAGTTTCAGAGAGAGCTGAGAAGCTTTTAACCTATCAAGCTGTAGGTTCAAGGACCCATTTCCTATTGCAACAATTGCTACTGATGATTGTCCATTGCAGAATTGGCACTGCTGGTTATAGAGTATTGAATTACTCTCCCTGCTTCAACTTAGAAGCTGACTTTCATGCATACTTTAAGTTTTACCATTTTTCCAGATTCAGGATTAGTATGCTAGGCAGGCAGTTAGAGATAAGGTAGACACCATTTTTCATTTCCTCTCTTTAGGTCAAGCATGCTGGAGAGAAAGCCTTTTTAGTTTCATTGTATGGGATCATAAAATATTTATTCACTATTGGTTTAGATGCACATTTAGAAAAGTGTGAAAGGTGTTATTTTGTGTACTCTTGTGGCATGATTTACCCCTTTGCTCAAATGGTGAAATGACGATCTCATGAGAATGAATTCCAGCACAGGTGAAAAAATAGAAGAAATGAAATGGATGTTGGTGTCCAAAGCCTTACTATAGTTATTTATACTACTTGCTGTTGGCAAAGAGTGGAAACTTCTTGTCCTCTTTGACTCCTCTCTTGCCTTACACTTTTGGCCTGCATCAGAGCTAAATGAAACTTTACTTGCTACTTGTATTCTGCCAAGAGAATGAGAAATTTCTTGTCCCCATGCAATGTTTTGTGACAACCGCTTATGCTAGTGTCTGTCAGTAAATACTTTTCTAACTTGCTAGGAAATTGCAGTACGTCTACTTAGGAAATTGTGCTATTTTTCCACTTGTCTTCAGATAGAAAAAGTCATTGTTTTGAAATATGTTTTAAAAAAATTTTTTTTTTAAATTGCCTGTCAATGATTTTGAAATTATGGAAATATTATTTTTGCCTCATTTTGTTTTAACGATGTCAAAGTATTTTACTTCAGTAAGTACTCACCAGTAGGGATCATTGCAGTAAATATTATGTATGTCTAAAAGTAACATTAATTTTTTTTTTCTTATGGGTAAAGCAAAGTAAATCATTCATAGAAAGAAAGGATGCTTCACTAATTCCAAAGAAGGCATAGAGATTTCTATGACATTTTTAGATAAAGTGGGACATTTTCAACTGACTTTGCTCATTCATGTTGACAATAAAGTGACAAAAAACCATTGAGAGGCAGAGCAAGGTGGAGAAAGGCTTCCAGATTGTAAAAAAAAAAAATAAAAAAGGAAAAAACTCTCTTCCTAAAATGAAATTTTAACACAATTTCAAATCAAGAAAATATTTTACATTTTATTATGCATTCCAGTGTGCAACAAAGATTTCGCAAGCCAATGGTCCTATGCTAATATAAAATAAAAATGACACGAGAAAATAGTATTAAACCAAGATAAGCTGTTTTAGTTGTGCAAAGGGGTTTTAATCATAACCAAATATTTTGATACTGATGAAGTAAACACAAAAGAACAAAGAGTACATTTACATTTCCCTTAAAAATGAAAATTAACATAATCCTGAAAGTTTTATTTTAGATTTATCTTTTTATTTTGAATATTTCTATTTATTCAGCAGAAAGATAATATTTTTATATTTTTTCTGCAAGGATGAATGATTATAAACACTATACGTTTCCAAACATGACAGAGGTTCCCATGCAGATTTAATTCTGCTATTGAAGATGGACTACAGGCATAATTGATAATACTTTTCTGTTTTATTTTATTTCTTAAGAAAATTACAATATAACTATATGGTAATTTTACAGTTAGTGTGTTCTGTTTTTAATACTCCTTAAAGACTTCTGGAAGTGTTGTTTGGCTTTCAGCTGATCTTTGTTGTACAGAAAAAGACTTCCTGGATGAAAAGAAAATCTTTAATTTATTGAGCTACTTTGCACAAAACAAAGCTCACATGGGGAACTGAATCTCTTGAAGTAGCTGGCCACTGTGTTGATGCTGATGGGAGCCTCCAATGTAAGGGTCCATTCAACAACATCTTCAACTGGTTCAAGGGAGATTATCTGCTATTTGGCCAGACACTTACAGTTCAAATCACTTGCAATATTATGTGACCATTCCAGCACATATGTCACCAATATCTATCAATTATTTCAAATTGTATAAAAAGTCTTTCAACTCATGCATCTGTAGGAAAAGCTTCTACCGATTATATAAAATTGTGTATATAATTTGGTAAATTCTGCAGCAAAAGATACTTGCTGGGAATGGCCAAATTCCCCTGTGTGGTTTTTCAACACAATTTAATTATACAAACAATGCCGATCAGCTGGTGTACAGACAGAAAGGCTTCTTGAAGGAATGTCCAGGACTGACCATAATGTTATTTCTGGAGTTTTCCTGCACCAAAAAGTAAAATATTTTTATATGAAGATAATCAGTGGTTCAGTCAATCACTGAGTTTCATTCCAGTCCATTGCCATAAATCAAAACTAGCAGAAGAACTGCTGCTTACGTGTGACAGATACGCATATGGGCATAGTCCAAATACTCACCATTTATGTTGTGTGGAAAGAAGTTGTTGGACAGAAACAAGAAATTTTATTAGTATTCATACTGAGGAAAAGGCTGAATTTAATAATTTTAGGAGAAATAGGATCATTTAACCAGGCAAGATCCACCAAACCCTGTGTTATACATATTTATTTTATAATTCAGAGAGGAAACCTTATTGCAGTAGAAAACAGGCGACAGGGTATATGGCACCATAATTCCTTCAAAATCAAACTAGCCATTTCTTCAGAGTAACAGCTTACTTTGATACTTTTTATTTTCAATAGATGAAAATATTTGGGCTGGAAGGGAGGTGTAAAGAAGAAAATGCATGCTGACTATTTCTATTGAAACACTTTGTCTACATTGTTCAGAAGGCATACAAAACCCTGAGGTAGAAATACAAACGTATAATTACATTCTCTCTTTGCCTGGTCTTCTGAAAGAAAGAGTGATGTTTTGGAGGAGGACAAATAAAGTACTACTTGGCAGTGATTAATAGTCTCAAAACATGACAGAGAATAGGATGGTGGTGAACCTGATTGTGTATGAAATTACGAATTTAAACACTGTCCAAAACTGGAAGCTCTGCACCTTTTATTTTTAGGAAGAGGTTTACTTTTAACCAACCAGTATTTATTGACCATCAATGTACATAACTGTTAGTTGTTTGGGGTTTTTTCCAATGAAAAAGAAATTCTTTTGATTTTCCCTGCTATGCACCCACCCACAATGTAATGTGAGCTTTTGATGGAGGTTGCTACTTGCAAGTTTGAGGCAAGTGCCAATTGACCTTTCATTCCTCTTTGAATTTCCTGATGAAGATAGAGACATAGTATAAAACAAACACGTATAAGATGAAGAATGGTATGAAAGCTATTACAGAAAGTTGGAAAATACTTGAACAAACTTGCATGGAGAGCAAAGAGAAATGTTTCATGTACCTCGGCAGAGATAGCACTGACAACTTCATTTAGTAATGAAGAGTGATTACCAAAAGTATCAAAAGCTGCAGTGAAAACCAAATCAGTGGCTATGTGAACAAGCTTAACCTATGACAAGTTCTCTGGTGAGGGTGAGACTTTAGCATGTGTGAAAATGAGTCTGAGATTAATACCTCCCTCTAGGACAGCACAAGAAGTGGCTGCTCAGCACAAACATCAACTCAATCCTGCCCTTCACTGGGATCCCTTGGCCTCCAAAAAGCACTGAAAATTATCCCATGAGCAAACATAGTAGAAAAGAATGCCACAACATAGACACTGCTTTTCTGAAGTGGTCCTATTTGACACCAAATTAATAAAGTACAGTGTTTTTTTCGCTGTGACTATACAGAAACCCGCCTGCTTGTTGCTATCATCAAAATTTTACAGTACACTAGGAGAGCCCTACACAGCCATTTACAGACCATCAGGAAGACCAGGTATTCACCAGTCAGAATGCTTGAGTGACCTGTGCAGTTCACAAAAACAATTACATCAATAGCACTCCTTGTCCCTTTTGTTCCCCAGAGAAGTGTGGAAGCTGGGGCTGATGAAGGGCCACACTCTGCATCTGAGAGAGGGAGAGAAGAGACTCTGTTGCCATGGTGTGCAACCGCTTTTTCATAAATGTTTCAGTAAGGTCGTGCCCTGCTTGATTAATTCCAAGAGTTCACATTCATCTACTGCCACACAGACAGCTTACAGCAGATGTTCACTGAAACCATTTCATGCTGACTTATAACCCTTCTCTTTTTTCAGTATCTAATATATCAGGATGTTTGTATTCTGGATACAGAAGTAACAAGTGTAATGACTGAAAAGCAGCTTCCCTTGTGCCTGCAGCTGTCTTTGTATCCCAGCTGCCTCAATTGGCAACTAAAAGGTAGCAAATTTTGCCCACTCTGAATAGCCACAGACTCTCCCTCATGTAAATATTATGGAGTATGTGGAGCTACTGCATTTTTTTTCTGTGTAATTTCATGCAATTGAAAGCAGTGTGTGCACAAAAATAGGAATGTCACAGTTTCTGGAGACACCTATATGCACACTCTGAAGACAGGGCATAGACAACAAAACTTATTTTAGATCCTATGCCTTGCTCATCTCTCCATCTCTTATGCAAACATCAGATTGTCAATAATAAAAGGAAGAGAAGGACCAGGAGGAGGTGAGTTTGTTCTAAGGGAGAGAGTTCTAAGTTTGTTGTAAAAGGGAGAGATTTTACTTTTTGATTTCTCATAACTTCTGAAACTCTATGCTTCTGTCTAAATGATGCAGACTATCATAATTGTGAGAAACTTTATTTGCCTTATTTCTTGTCCAAATTTTTCAATTAAATTCAAGGGCAAGTTATTGGGATCCGAATCTGCCCAAATTAAATTAAACCAATGTTCCCTCAGTTCCCACTGAGGTGATGAAATAATTTTAATGTGACAGTATCTGGTAATTACAGCAGGTTAGTAGTACTCTCAGGAATTTTGTCCTCAAGTATTTTGAGAAGAATTGATGTCGGATGAAAAAATAAAATAATCACTTCAGTTTGTGGTTATGTAGATAATGTCTTCAAATTTGGTTTGTTATTATGATTTTCTACTGCAAGACTAGATTTCCATCTATCCATCCATCCATCCATCCATCCATCCATCCATCCATCCATCCATCCATCTATCCTTCAGGTGAATTACTGCTCCTCTCCTCTCCCCCCAGCTAAAAATTCAATCATCATTTGCCTTTTACCAGAAGCAGAGCTGATTTAAAGGGCCTATTTTCCAACTTTTTTGCATCCTCAGGCAAGTGAAAGGATGCTCTGCACTAGTCCAGGCAAGTGAGGTGACCTGCTGAGCACCTGTTCTGTGTCAGGAGCACCCAGCCCCTCTGTAATCTTCTGTGTTTGTTACCAGTCAAAATGGAAAGGAGGTAAAGGAGTAGTGACCTGTCTCCCACTGATGGTATCCTAAAGGCCCTGCATCCCCACAGCAGTCCATGTGAGAGTGCAGAGGGTTGGACTTAGTCAGTCAGTCTCACCTCTGTGCTTGGCAAGATCATGGAGCAGATTCTTCTAGAATCTCTGCTAAGGCACATGGAAAATAAGGAGGTGATTGGAGACAGCCAGCATGGCTTCATCAAGGGCAAATCCTGCCTGACAAATCTGATGGCCTTCTATGATACTGCAACAAACTTGGTGGATAAAGGCAGAACAATGGATGTCATCTATCTGGACTTATGCAAAGCATTTGACACTGTCCCGCATGTTTTATAGTCTCCAAATTGGAAAGTCATGGTTTCAATGGATGGACCACTCAGTGGATAAGGAACTGGCTGGATGGCTGCACTCAAAGGGCTGTAGTCAACGACTCAATATGTAAGTGGCGGCTGGTGATGGGTGGTGTCCCTCAAGGGTCAGTGCTGGGACCAATACTATTTAACATTTTTGTTAAAAAATGGACATGGACAGTGGGCTAGAATGCACCCTCAGCAAGTTTGTCAATAACACCAAGCTCAATGGTGCAGTCAACACGCTGAAGGGAAGGGATGCCATCCAGAGGGTCCTGGACAGGCTGGGGAGGTGGGCTAGTGCAAATGGCATGAAACCAAGCCAAGTGCTGCACCTGGAACATGGCAGTCTCAGGCACAAATACAGGTTGGGCAGAGAATGGCTGGAGAGCAGCCCTGAGGAGAAAGACTTGGGAGTGCTCATGGATGAGAAGCTCAATGTGAGCTGGCAGTGTGCGCTGGCAGCCCAGAAAGCAAACTGTATCCTGGGCTGCATCAGAAGATGCATGACCACCAGGTCACGGGAGGTAATTCTCCCCCTCTACTCTGCTCTTGTGAGACCCCACCTGGAGTCCTGTGTCCAGTTCCAGAGTCCTCGACATAGAAAGGCATAGAACTGTTGGAATGGGTCCAAGTGCTACGAAGATGATTAGAGGGAGGGAGAGCCTCTCCTATGAAGACAGGCTGAGAAAGCTGGGGCTGTTCAGCCTGGANCTTTGAGCAACCTAGTCTAGTGGGAGGTGTCCCTGCCCATGGCAGGGGGGTTGGAACTCAATGATTTTTGAGGTTCCTTCCAACTGTAACCATTCTATGATTCTATGAGTTTATTATTCTATGACTCAGCCATTTGTAACAGAGAAGGATCAGTTTTGGTTTTGTATGTATGGCGCAGCTTACTGTGTGACTCCTCAACATCTACACTTGTGGGAGAAAAAAGCAATTGCTGAGAGGCCACATGAAAAATTAAGTTTATTTATGTTCTTTTCAAGAGCTGGGGTCACAGCCTGGATGTCTCACTATCACATGAGGACTCCAGAGTGGCACTGATGCTGCTGTGTAGTGATGGCCATCCCAGTGAGGCTGTTTTCTAGAAAGAAGCACCAGTGACATGGGCAGCTCTGAAGTGGAGGTATACCTTAACTAGTCAGCACTAAGAAAGGAGGAAGCTTGAAAATAAAAATAAATAATTTTTCTACTGAGAATATTGGCAGGGTTGACTTGAAAGTATCAGTCCCAAACCCATGTTTGCAGACATGTATAACAGCCTTCATACAGTCCTTTGTCTTCCCTGGTGTGAATGGTAGTCTAGTATGCTTCTTTTTTTGTATTCTTCCTTCTTATCTAATCATGTTGCTTAGTTAGAATTAATTCAGAAAGTGAATCTGTGCATTTTGTAGGGTGAACTAGAGGTCACAGTGGTCTCCTATGGAAAAGGTCTCCCCAAATCCTGCCCTAGCTGCAATGAAAGCTTTGTCCCTTGCTTTGTGTTCATCACTGGCAGTTTTATGACCCTCAGGAACATAACTCTTGAGACAGGTCATGAATGTCCATTAACCTGAAGGTCATAAACTCTTTAAATAAAAAATCATTCTTTCAAAATCTTTTTGAAATTCAGTGTAATTTGAAGCTAGAGAATCAACCCACTCAATCACATGCTGAGCTTGTTTTTGTCAGTCTGTGCTCCTAATCACTTACCAATTACTTATGCAAATTGGAGTAGCAGATGCCGAAGGTTGCTTTCAAGGCTGCCTTGCAGGGGCTCTATAAAGCTGACAGTTGTGGATCTCTATGGTTTTTGATTTTTATTTTGAGTGAGTATATTAGGACTTCATAAAAAAAGGTTCTTCATTTCACCTATATTCCCAAACAGTACTGTTTTAGTATTTCTGGACAGGGTTTTCTCCAGCTCAAAAGCCAGCAGATAATGATTAT
This sequence comes from Pedionomus torquatus, assembly GCA_013398155.1. Lineage (NCBI taxonomy): Eukaryota > Metazoa > Chordata > Aves > Charadriiformes > Pedionomidae > Pedionomus > Pedionomus torquatus. The sequence goes on from VZRU01000897.1 coordinate 91,860, forward strand.
TTTGCAGATAATAACAAAAGAAAAGTACCCTTGTTGAAAAAGAAAACCAGATAAAAGTTGGAACATTATGGGTGCAAATGATTTTTAATTTAAAACTAGCTTTTGTTTTATTAAAATGCTAAAATCCTTACCTTGCTGTTCCCGTATGTTTTGAATTATTTTAAGGACCAGGAGCATAACTTTCTTCCATTTTGTGCACACTTTTTCTGTGTGCAGTTTTATTGTGTCGGCTATTTATCACATAGGCATTGCATGAGGTGATGTGGACAACTGTTAAAGGTAGAGCGAAGTGTTGATTGCAGTACAATCCTTTAAGTGTGAAGTCTTTTTCCTAACTTGCATAATTATGTTTAATTAAATCACACAGAATATATGCACCATTTTGATGTGCTGTGATGACCAGTGATAACTGAAATTCCCTGCAGGAAAAGGCCTTCACAGATTCTCTGAGGTTCTACAGTGAAATCAATGACATTTTAATCTGAATTAGACATAGTTCCTGAAGAGAGAAATCTAAGCAAGCCTGCAGAAAACTGCTGATTCTTTTGGTAAATAAGACATTTTCCTGCTTTCCTGTCCTAGGATTGTGAAGATTTTATGCTGGAAATTCACAAATTAATTGTTTGATATATAAGGTATTTGTGTATTTTTAGATGAAAAAATGTCAGTTTAAATTTTATAGCAGGTTAAATACAAGCAATAGAAAGATTAAAAATTTTTATATCTGATCTTCTGAAGATTAAAACCAATCCATGCATAATCCCTCCCTGCTAGCTGAAATGCATTTTTTAAATGTTTCTTTAATTATCTAAACACTAGGACTTGCATATTGTATAACATCATATGATCGTATTTAAAGTATTATTAATAGATTACTGTGTTAGAAAATGCAGGAAAATCCTCCCCTGTAATTTTCCTGTGTGCTTAGTTCTTTATCTCCTATTTATATTTAACATTTTGCTTCATTTGCTGATGGAAAAAATATAACAATGTTTTGCATGTTCATTCAGAGGATCTTAAGCTCATAGTAACTAAATTCTCACACATACACCTTTTTGAGACTTTTCTGAATTTAAAACATGTTTTTGGGGGGTAGGAAACACCACCTTTTTTTTTTTCTTTTTTTTCTTGTGGAAACTGAAAGGCTTTCAGAACAATGGAACTTATTCTGGCAAACTTTCAGGTTTTTCTTTTATTTACCCAGATCTTTAGATGATCTGCTAGGAGTTAAGGTTTTGGATGAAGTCAGAAATTCTGGGCAGCTCTACCATGTATATTTTCCAGCACCTATGGCTCTGGGACAGTCCTGCCTTGTATTTCTGCAAGTACTGGTATTTCTGACACTCCCTCCTGGAATCTGTGAGCATCTGTTTTCTTGTAGGGGTTCTGTTCTATGGAGAATCACTACTCATTTGTCCAAAATTCTTTCTGAGATATTTTATGAGGCAGAAATCCTAATTTTCTCTCTGATCATCCATGAATTGGGGGCTATGATTTAATTATTCCTCATGTCTGGGAGGTACATTTAAAAACTACTCAAAATAAGAAATAATTGCCAGCTATCACTTATCAACTTGTTAGTTCAGAGTTGGTGTTGGCTTTAAGAATTTTTCACTGCAGTACCTTGCATGAGGCAGATGCTCCTGATGATTCATGCAAACTATCTGAGTAGGTTATGATGATCTCAGGAGATAATGTAGCCTTGGAAAATGTGCTTTGATACACTTGACTTTTCTTGCATGGTTGTGGAAGAAAGGCACACTGGCAGAGACATAGTATTAAACAGAACAGTGAAGAAAGTCTGCTGTAAGTCATTGTCTGGAGTGGTCAACAACATGTGGTAGAAATCACTATTCTCTTTTTTATTAGGGCAGTTTAAGTAAACCTTTGGCATTAAGCTAATATACTAGTTTACTTTTTCTGGAAGATAATAAGCTTCTAGTTTAAGAGTGTTTCTGTGTGAGTAGAGGCCTGTCAATGAAGCTATCTTTCTAATCACAAAAGACAGAATTGTTCCTGACTATTCTCAATTTTTTCAGTCTTCACAATTATGGTGTTTGTAAGACAAGACAAATGATGTCTGAAATGAAACAGAATTTGTTATTTGAGATTGCTACATACTGGGAGACCAAACAAAGTTGATGAATAAGATATACTCACATCAATTCTTCAGATCATAACACTGGAGTTACTTGAAATTGCTAGAATGTTTTCCATTTCTTTCCACCACTGTCATGATACTCATCCTTGACCTTACCTACCACACGCATCATGAGTCATGCTTTCAAAATCAGCAAAACATAGCTAGATATAAATATACTTGCATAAAACATTGGTTTGTTATGAATCTAATTGCTCACTTAAATAAGATTTGAGGGGTTAATTAGTACTTTGTATATAGAAAGTCTTAGTTTGCACATGCAGTAATTGATACACAGTAATTTGTGTACACACTCTTTCTTTGCAGACTAACCTTGCACAGATGAGTCTAGAAGTGCACACTTTTCTTTCACATACCAGTGATCAGCTTGTTTGAGTGTTCTGGAATAAACTTTGTCAAAATGGACTAATAAAGAGATTGTATTATAAAAAAAAACATAGGGAATGTGGTTCTTCCAGCCATAATAATCTCTCATGGAAAGTAGCTCTTTATATACTGTGTTCCTACAACTGGGACTTGTTCTTTATCATCTATGGTAGCCAAGAGAAGCCTGTATGCATTTTGGAAATGCTTTGACTGTGGAACTGAAAAAGTCAAGAAAACTCCATGCCAATTGATCCTAACTTCTTTTGGAAAAATTGTGCACCAAAGATTCTGTCTGGGCAGCAACATGTTCTCTAGATTATGGCTGGACTATTGGAGTAGGTCAGTGACTGAACCCTCGACTTTCAACAGGAAAATTATCTGTAACCTCAGTTCTAGTCCAAAGAAACCATCAGGATTACTTTTGGCCAGATTCTCAGAGTTCTGTGAAAGAGTCTGAGACAGAGGACAAATACTTCCTGCTCCTTTTCCATTTGTCATGGTCTCCTCCAGACAGAAAGAACATTCACATTTAAAAGATTTTGTGTTAATACTTTGCCATTTTAATCAAATAGTTAAATGCATAGTTAAACCTTTTACAAGTTTGTTTCTCACCAGTTTCTATAACACCTCCAGTCCACAGCTAGTCTAGGAGAAAACAATGAAATGAAGTGCCTTGGTAACTAACATGGGTGGTGGACAAGTCTCTCCTGCAAGGCAGCCCGACAAGGCCTGAATCTTGGATCCAGCTCTAAATAGTTGTGTCTTGGTCATGTCACTTAACAACTAGCAATCTCAGTATTTTAAGTTCTGACATGAGAATCCAGTTCACTTGAAATTCACTTGAAAGTTCTTGGGTGTTTTGTATAAAACTACATTAAGAGTGATGTTCTAATTTAATCTCTTGGATTCACTACTATTTTCTGTGTTTTCAGAGTAGTGCATTGACCTTGGCTGGACACTAGATGCCCACAATAGAGAACAGTAGAGATCTTCTCTACTGTTCCCCCTCCTCAGCTGAACAAGAGAGAGAAAATATAATGAAAAGCACAGGGCACATAGGCACACAAAGGTATGTAATATAAGGACAGGGAGATCACTCAGCAATTACTGTCACAGGCAAATAGATTCAACTTAGGGAAATTAATGTATTGCCAATCAAGATCAGAGTAGAATAATGAGAAATTAAAATAAATATTTATACATCTTTCCCCCACTGCTCCATTGTTCATGGCTCAACTTCACTCCCAAATTCTCTACCTCCTTCCTCTGAGTGACACAGTGGGACAGGGCCTGGGGGTTGTGGTCAGTTCAAGATACATTGTCTTTGCTGCTCATTCCTCTCAAACTCTTCCATTGCTCCACTGTGGTGTCACACACAGAGGAAACAGTCTTCCATAAACTTCTTCAACATGGATCATTCCCAGAGGCTGCAATCTTCCAAGAACTTTCCACAGGGTGCAGTTCTTCAGGAATAGACCCCATAGGCCTTCAAGCCCTGCCAGCAAACCTGTTCCAGCACAGTGTCTTCATGATGTCACAGCCTCCTTTGTGTGCATCTGCCTGCTCCAATGAGGGGTCTTCCATGGACTGCAGGTGGATATCTGCTCCACCATGGACCTCCATGAGCTGCAGGGGAACAACCTGTTTCACCATTGTCTTAACTACGGGCTGTGAGGGAATCTTTGCTCTGACACCTGGAGCAACCCCTCCCCCTCACGCTTCACTGACCTTGGTGGCTGCAGTGTTGTATCTACTGACAATTCTCTTTTGTCTGTAACACATCACAGAGTAATTTCAGGTTCATAGACTTCAGACTGAATATTTCAAAAAATAACAGCCAAGCTTTCTAAAAATGAGTTAAGGATACCAGTCTTTCCTGCAAGCAATTAAATCATAGAATCATAGAACCATAGAATTTTTTAGATTAGAAGGGACCTTTCAGATCATCTAGTCTAACCATCAATGTAACACTGACAAAACCCATCACTAAACCATATCACTAAACATTGTTTCAACCAGTCTTTGAAATACTGCAGGAGATGGGGATGGTCACTCAACCAGTACCCTGGCCATCCACTCCCATGCTTAATAACCTTTTCAGTGTAAAAATATTTTCCTAATATCCAATCTAAACTTTCCCTGGTGCAAACTGAGGCTGTTCTCATCCTATCACCTCTTACTTGGGAGAACAGACCAACCCCTATCTCTCTACAACCTCATTTCAGGTAGTTGAACAGAGCAATAAGGTCACTTCTTGGCCACCTTTTCTCCAGACTAAACAACCCCAGTTCACTCAGCCACTCCTCATAAGACATATTGTCCAGACTCCTCACCAGCTTCATTGGTCTGGACACATCCCAGCACCTCAATGTCTTTTTTCTAGTGAGGAGCCCAAAGCTGGACACAGTACTCAAGATGGGGCCTCAGCAGTACAGAGTATAGGGGGACAATCACTTCCCTATTCCTTCTCACAGCACTATTACTGATATAAGTCAGGATGTTGTTTGCCTTCTTGACTACTTGGGCACACTGCTTGGCTGACATTCAGCTGGCCGTCAACCAATACCCTTAGGTCCTTTTGCTGCCAGGCAGCTCTCCAGTCACTCTTCCCCAGGTCTTTAGTTCTGCAAGGAATTGTTATGACCCAAGTGCAGGACCCAGCACTTGGCCTTATTAAACCTCTTCCCATTGGCCTCAGCTTATTGATCCAACCTGTCCAGATCCTCTGCAAAGCCATCCTACCCTCAAGCAGGTTGACACTCTCACCTAACTTGACTTTGTTTGCAAACTTACTAAGGGTACACTTGATTCCCTTCTCTAGATCATTGATAAAGATATTAAAGGACTTAAAGACATATTGGGACTGACCCCAATACTGAGCCCTGTGAAACAGCATTCATGACTGGCCACCAACTAGATTTAACTCCATTTACCACCTTTCTCCAGGCTTGGCCCTCCAGCCAGTTTTTAATCCAGTGGAGAGTACTCCCATTCAAGACATAGCTGTGGCAGTGTGTTCTCCGTGTTGTTCCCACTCTTCCCCCTGGCTGGCTACTCCTCAGGCTGTGGCCATCAAGGGCATCACAACATCAGTTGCAATAAGTTGTGCCTGGATTTTGAGGGATGACTGGCAACAGTCAAAACACTGGCTGTAATGGGGACCTAGATATTTGGTTCCCATGAGAACATGACCATAGGACAATTATCTTACTCTATAAATAGTGGACAGCCCCAAGGATCTTTGACTTCTTCTGTATGGCAGCAGGCTGCATGTCAGGATCTTCCCTTTTGTGAGGATGCTCTCTTAAGGTTCTACCCCTTGAGGCTAAGAGATTCCTTGCCACAACAGATTCTCCATAAGTGACTAATAGTAGGCTAAATTTTGAAATCTTAGCTAAGTAATATAAGTGATTGATTGCACATATATAATCTTTTAGACATGAACAGTTTACCAAGTCTGGGACTAGGACTGGATCCAGCTGCACCTAGACTCCTCTCTGAGAAGTATTTTAGAAAGCAAGGTGGTCCTTTCCGAACCTCATGATTCAATGAGAGGGTCTCCCTGACAGCTTGTCTGACCCTGTCCTCTCTGCAGTAAATAATCAAGTGTACCTTGCCTTTAAATCTCATAAAACACTGTCACATATACTACTAATTTTGTTAAATCACTCTTTCACCTTAATAAATATTTCACTGCTTTTCCCTTACAAGTGAAGTTAATCACTCTGCCCGTGACACTTGGGTGTAGTTGGCAGGATATCAAGCATTATCACTGATCATTTATGGAGGCATAGAGTGAACCTGCACCCTAACTGACATGGGCAGCCAGCTTCTCCAGGAGAGTGCTGTGGGAAACCATGTGAAAGGCCCTACAAAAGTCCAAGTAAACAACATCTACAGCCTTTACCTCATCCACTAAGTGGGTCACTTTGTCATAGAAGGAGATTGGGGTTGTCAAGCAGGACCTACATTTCTTGAACCCATGCCAACTGGACCTGATTGCCTGGTTGTCCTTCATGTGCCATATATTATCACTCAGGATGATGTGTTCCATGACCTTTCCAGGAACTGAGGTCAGACTGACCTGGATCATCCTCCTGGTGCTTCTTGTGAATGGGCATCATATCTGCTAGATACCAAGCCAGTCAGCTTAGACTTCACTGGATTGCCAGGAATAATGGTAAATAATGGAAAGTGGCTCACTGAGCACTTCTGCCAGCTCTCTTAGTACCCTTAACACAAAATAGGCATTAGTACATCAGACTTCTCCTCATCCTTTGTCACTATGTTACCTGCCACATCCAACAGAGGATGGAGATTCTCCTGACTCTTCCTCTTGTTACTTGTATATTTATAGAAACTCTTATTGATCTTAACATTCAAAGCCAGATTCTAGTTGGTTTTTGGTCCTTCTAATTTTTTCCCTGCATGGCCTTACAACTTCTTTGTAGCTTTCCCAAGTTGTCTGCCCTTTCTCCAAAGGCCATAAGCTCTTCTTTTTCTCCTAAGTTGTAACTCATTGCTCTGCTCAGCCAGGCTGGTCTTTCCCCCCCGTGGTTCAATTTTGGCACACAGGGACAGTCTGCTCCTACACCTTTAAGACTTCCTCCCTGAAAACATCCAACCCTCTTTGACACCTTGGTTATTTAGGATCACCTCCCAAGGGACTGTGTCAAGCCATCTCCTGAAAAGGTCAAATTCTGCCCTCTGGAAGTCCATGGTGGAAGTTCTGCTGACCTCCCCTCCTGACATCCCTGAGAATCAAAAGCTCTTATCTCAGTCACTATGTCCAAGATGGCCTCCTACTGTCACATCCCCCATAAATCACACAGAACCACAGAATCACAGAATGATATGAGGTTGGGAGGGAACTCTGGAGATCATCTAGTACAATGCCCCTGCCAACACAGGTCCACCTAGAGCAGGTTGCACTGGAACTTGTCCAGGTGGGTTTTGAATGTCTCCAGAAATGAATACTCTACCACCTCTCTGGGCAGCCTGTTCCAGTGCTCTGCCACCCTCAGAATGAAGAAGTTTAGATGTCTAAATGGAATTTCTTATGTAGCAGGGCTCCATCCCTATTTGGATCCCACACCAGCTGTATCAGAAAGTTATCCCCAAGACACTCCAGGAACCTCCTAGACTGCTGCCTTGCAGTTGTATTGTGTTCCCAGCTGATATTTGGTAGGTTGAAGTCTCTCACAAGGACAGGGGCTAGTGGATTTGAGATTTCTCGCAGCTGCTTGTAGAATATTTCCTCTACCTGTACATCCTGATTGGAATATCTTTAACAGACTCCTATCATGATATCAGCCTTGTTGGCCCTCCCCCTGATTCTTATCCATAAAGACTCAACCCTGTTTTCTCCACCATGAAGTTCTTTACATTCATAAAACTCCCTAACATACAAAGCCACCTCACCTCCTCTCCTTGCCTTGCTTGTAGCCATATAATAGAGCACCTCAGTCATGTAAATCATCCCCTCACGCTTCCATGATGGCAACTAAATCATTGTTTTCCTGCTCCAGAATGGCTTCCAGCCACTCTGTCTGTTGCTCAATCTGCATGTGCTAGTGTAGCAGCACTTCTGCTGTGCTGAAAGTACTGAAATAAAGCAAGCTTGATGTTTCTAGGACATTAAACTTTCAATGTATGACATACAAGTTGGTACTAGTATCAGCTGATGGAATGACTCTGATTTGTTAGTTTTGGTTTTTGTTTTTTTTTACTCACTGTTGTTCTATTTGGTCCACCTTGCCCCTTTTCTTCCCCCTGACCCTGGCTCCACCCTCTTCATCTGTGTCTAACTAAAAGCCTTAAAAATGTTACATGTTATGTGGATAAACATCTAGGTCATCTAAAACATGTACATGATGCTTGAATGACAATTGAAAGACTAGGTATAACTTTCCTGTAAATAGTAATCAAAATTAAACTTCGATTCTCCATCAAGTCTGATGTATTGAAGGTATGTATGAGAAATGAATAGTCAGAAAGGTTTCCCAAGGCTCAATTTTAGGGCCAGTGATCTTTAATATTTTTATAGATAATCTTGTCTAAGGAAATGAATGTACATTAAGTGAATTTATTGACAATAATTAACTATGAGGAGCTGTGGACTCTCTCAAGGTGTCGTGGTTTCAGCCAAATTTACCAAAACCTGAGTGACAGATGTCCCCCCCTCCCCCCCCTTGGGTCAGAGAGGAGAGGAAGGAGTTAAAGAGATTCAAGAGTTTAGAACAAACTAAACTACTTTAATGAAAATATAAGTAATATGATAAAAAGGAAATTTAGGAAAAAGGGAAAAAAAAAGNTTATAGAAACTCTTATTGATCTTAACATTCAAAGCCAGATTCTAGTTGGTTTTTGGTCCTTCTAATTTTTTCCCTGCATGGCCTTACAACTTCTTTGTAGCTTTCCCAAGTTGTCTGCCCTTTCTCCAAAGGCCATAAGCTCTTCTTTTTCTCCTAAGTTGTAACTCATTGCTCTGCTCAGCCAGGCTGGTCTTTCCCCCCCGTGGTTCAATTTTGGCACACAGGGACAGTCTGCTCCTACACCTTTAAGACTTCCTCCCTGAAAACATCCAACCCTCTTTGACACCTTGGTTATTTAGGATCACCTCCCAAGGGACTGTGTCAAGCCATCTCCTGAAAAGGTCAAATTCTGCCCTCTGGAAGTGCATGGTGGAAGTTCTGCTGACCTCCCCTCCTGACATCCCTGAGAATCAAAAGCTCTTATCTCAGTCACTATGTCCAAGATGGCCTCCTACTGTCACATCCCCCATAAATCACACAGAACCACAGAATCACAGAATGATATGAGGTTGGGAGGGAACTCTGGAGATCATCTAGTACAATGCCCCTGCCAACACAGGTCCACCTAGAGCAGGTTGCACTGGAACTTGTCCAGGTGGGTTTTGAATGTCTCCAGAAATGAATACTCTACCACCTCTCTGGGCAGCCTGTTCCAGTGCTCTGCCACCCTCAGAATGAAGAAGTTTAGATGTCTAAATGGAATTTCTTATGTAGCAGGGCTCCATCCCTATTTGGATCCCACACCAGCTGTATCAGAAAGTTATCCCCAAGACACTCCAGGAACCTCCTAGACTGCTGCCTTGCAGTTGTATTGTGTTCCCAGCTGATATTTGGTAGGTTGAAGTCTCTCACAAGGACAGGGGCTAGTGGATTTGAGATTTCTCGCAGCTGCTTGTAGAATATTTCCTCTACCTGTACATCCTGATTGGAATATCTTTAACAGACTCCTATCATGATATCAGCCTTGTTGGCCCTCCCCCTGATTCTTATCCATAAAGACTCAACCCTGTTTTCTCCACCATGAAGTTCTTTACATTCATAAAACTCCCTAACATACAAAGCCACCTCACCTCCTCTCCTTGCCTTGCTTGTAGCCATATAATAGAGCACCTCAGTCATGTAAATCATCCCCTCACGCTTCCATGATGGCAACTAAATCATTGTTTTCCTGCTCCAGAATGGCTTCCAGCCACTCTGTCTGTTGCTCAATCTGCATGTGCTAGTGTAGCAGCACTTCTGCTGTGCTGAAAGTACTGAAATAAAGCAAGCTTGATGTTTCTAGGACATTAAACTTTCAATGTATGACATACAAGTTGGTACTAGTATCAGCTGATGGAATGACTCTGATTTGTTAGTTTTGGTTTTTGTTTTTTTTTACTCACTGTTGTTCTATTTGGTCCACCTTGCCCCTTTTCTTCCCCCTGACCCTGGCTCCACCCTCTTCATCTGTGTCTAACTAAAAGCCTTAAAAATGTTACATGTTATGTGGATAAACATCTAGGTCATCTAAAACATGTACATGATGCTTGAATGACAATT
>VZRU01000897.1:104433-123277 GCA_013398155.1 Pedionomus torquatus
GTTTTACCTCAAACCAGGACATCTGCTCTTTTTAGGAGAACTGACAATGCTCATTCTCTTGACTCAGTTGAACACTTTCTTCATTTCGCCTTAACTCCCTGATCCTAAAGGTGCTTTGAAGATGTTACTTTTCTTCCATTTCATTAAATGCAAAAGGGTTACATATGAAAGTACCCTATAATTAGAAGAGGCTGATATACTGTCCATATTAACAACTCTTTTTTTAGTACAAAAGGGTGCTTATAGTTCTTCTGAATGTAGATATTCACACATGGCTCAAATCCATTTAATTCAGATGAGTGAATTTATATAAATTTGCATAAAAGCTGTGCAACTGAATCCAAAGTTGCTCTTCTTAATGTTAATGGGAACCAAGTTATGGTTCAGTACCTTGATTTCTTTGTTTCCTGTTTTTTTGATTGGCAGATATTAGGTTTTGTATTGAGAATTAACACATAGGAAATCTCTTAAAATATGAAGAATCACAGTACAAGAAACTTCAAGGACAAATGTATGGATGCTCAGTATTCATTTTACGGAAATCATATTGATGATTTTTATAACACTTCAGAAAAGCAGTATTTTAATTTAAAGAAAACTTTTGTCTAAAAAAAAAATACATATATGTATTTATACACACATGTAATCCAGCAAAATCCTAATATCCAAATGTATAAACTGACCTCCATGTTTGGGAAAAAATCTCATCAGCCTGCAAATTCTTTCAAAAAAACAAAAGTTATGCTAAAGCACAGGGAAAATTCAGCATGTTTCTATTATAAGACAGTAAGTTGTTGTTTTGTTGTGTTTTTTTTTTTTTTTTTTTTTTCACATTCCAGCTTCTTGATAGGCTCAGGGAATTTTTCATAATGCTTGNTGTTGTAAGAAACTTATCAAGAGAGGTTGGGAAAATAGATGTTGTTTCAAGAATCTCTCCATCCACCCTGGAACTCATCACTTTTCTGTGTAAGGGCAATATGAAAAGCTCTTTGGGCTGCTGGCATGGAAAACACATGCCTAAATGCACTTCTCTTTTTTTCAGACATCCTCTTTTCTTTTTAAATATCCAAACTTTTGCAGTAGTAGTGTCATTAATAGCCCGTCTTTTGTAAGAAAGACATTTACCAGGGGCCAGGCTTCCTACCAACACATCACTTTCTCTCAGGACAGAACAAATATAACATTCTGTGACTTTTTTGACCATTATACTCAGAGCTAAATTTTTTACATTCAGAAGTGATGTGTCAACAATATAATATGACTCTTTGGACAAATCAAGTATTGGAATCCATAGTGCCAATAGATGGTTTATTGTTGGATTGACAGCACTGTGCAGACACGCTGTCTGTATTGTTTGATGAGCATTGTTTATAAACAAGGTCTTGATCCCAAAGAACACACAGTCTAATGTGAAACAAAAAGAGCATCAGTGATCATTGCCAAGAGCACTCACAAGGGAGGAAGTGCTTCAAGAGCAAACCTTACTAATTCTGTGCACTATCAATACAGTCTTAATCGGTATCTTTTCCTTAAAGAAATAAAGAAAATCTGTCAGACTGCATCTTACTTGGTAAGATTAGTGGTTGATTCCTTGCTGCCCATGCAGCTGTGATGCATAGTTCTACAGGGACTGACAGCAGCATAGACAGCAGGATGTGACTGGGAGCAGTATGGCTTGCCACAGGAACTAATACCAGAGAAGAGGAGACTATTGTGTACAGAAGCATAGAGAGAGAGTTGTGATACCACTCAGTCACTCAGGGGTTTGCCACTATAGACCTGAAGGGAAAAGCAAAAAAAATTGATTAAACAGAAAGGTTATAGTTGTGAAGGGCATTGAAGGTGGGCATGAGACATTTGCATATGATGCTATGGAAAATGAGGAGATAATAAAGACATTCAGATAGGAATAATGTAGAGTGACAAGCAAAGAGGATGTACTTAGGTGATGCATTTTGAAAGGATTGAAAAGTTCCCAACTTGCATAATGACATGTTAGTGATGAGCACTTTGAAGGTCAAAGGAGTGTTTTTATCTATGAACCTTCTGATGCCCATGAATTATCCCCAAACCAACAAATGCACCAGGGTTAAAATAAATTTCCTCAAGGTCAGCATATTCTGCAAATAGAATAACATGCAGGCTTTGGATAAAGTGATCCCAAATTAGCACAATATATGTAATATATAAGAGACTGCATATTTAACACACTGAAGGGAAAAAAAAAGATTTAATTTTTACATAATTAAATAAAGTCAAAATAAAACTGCTTTAAAGGACTATATAAACAATTCATTACTTTGTGTCTGATATTTGTCAAAAGGCCAGGGAGATAATGACTTTGGATTTTCCTGCAAGGACCGTCAATGCTTTTGGCATCTATCATGTTCAGAGCTCAGCTTGTTTGAATGGATACATACGATGGTGCATTTGTGTGTATCACAATCCTGTAGAAGTGGATCTAAAGCACAGAAAAGCAGCTGCAGAGGGTTCAATGCCCATGCAATATCATGAGAGTTTAGCTCAGGATCCCTGTTTTCTCGTTCTGTAGATTCAGTGTCCACCAGCAGCTTAAACACATTGGATGTGTTCCCAGACTACTGTTTCTGGTTTAGCCCTGCCTGAAAGAAAACCAGTTTACTCACTTTATAACTGCTTGGTGATGTGAACCAGAACACAGTGAGTGATCTAGAGATCTGAGTCAAAAGTGAAGCCATGATTTGAACCAAAGTAAAGCACACATGTGTCGTACAGATTCACTGAGATGGATCTGGTCCTCACTCCCTGATGGAAGCTTTATTTTCTCCTCAAAGTCTCCTACAGCTTGAAAAATCTGCAGAGCATCACAGCCCCGTTATCAAACAGCCTATAGGCATAAGCTGTAAGCAGATTTTCTTGTTCCTTTTGAATATGTTATTATAAATGCTAATTTCACCATTCCTGCACATGTTTGACGAAATGATTAAGTGAACTTTCTAGGCACTAGCCAGGAAACACTAATTTTGGAAATTATTCAGAATCTCTGGAGATAAGCAGAAGCATGAGAGACAGTATTATGTTATCAGAGCTGGAAACCTGAGTGAAAAAGATTAAGAGACAAATATTTCTTGTCAAACATAGGGATGGATAAGTGAAAGGAACAGTGAAAAGAGAATTTCAGTTTTAGATATATAAATGGAATTCCAAATACAGCACTTGTGTGAATGAACATTAAATCAAATGATAAGTGATAAACATTAGCTTCCTTTCATCCAGATAGTCCCTATAACTGGGTAGTAAGGAGAAGGCAAAGTGCTAAAGGCAAGACTAAAGGAAGAATATCCTCCAAAAAGCAGTATCAGGAAGAGATTACATGCTTCCCTTAGCTGTACTGCTAATTCATGAGGTGAAGGAGAATCACATGTTTTGAAAGGCTGCATTGTTGATTCCCTTGTAGGGCAAAGCTGTAGAATGCTTCCTCATAGTCTTCCCTCCCTTTCTATATTTCAGGCTCTCAGTCACTACTCTTCTTGTTAACTCTCAAAGTCCTACTAAAAGCTACAATTCTGTTCAAACAAAAGTCCACAGGACATTATTTATTTGAACAGCTGTTGGGAGAACTAAATTGAAATTCAAGGTGGAGGAATTCGTGCAACAGTGTGGAATTTGCTATAGCGTGGGTCAATTCTTCTGCTGGGGGAGAATCTATCTCTAGAGCTATCAGACAGTGTGGCCAGTTCTGTGTTTTTTATGTTCTGCTTCTGCACCTCCTACAATTCAAAACCTTCTTATATCAATCACAGATTTTCTTTTACCTAAGTTAAAATTTGTGTAAATTATAGTTCTGATTATGTTACTTAACATTTGTACTTATCATATACATTTTCATTTAAAATATTGATAGTTTATTTTAATAAAATGATGAAAGCAAACTTATTGCTGTGTTTTTCCCCCTAACAGCGCTTAGTTTTCCCTTGGCACAGTATCATATGATTGCATAGTGTGTAATCAATACTGAAAATTAAAATAAAACGAGGATTGACAGAAAGAAAAACAGTAGATTCTACTTCAGTCTTCCACTTGTTCTTCTCTTCTTCTGTATCCACCTGCCATTTCATCTTCTTTCTCTTCAGCTATTCTGGCTCTGTTTTTCTTTCAACCCTGTGAATAATCTTCAGTAGTCTCTCTCTCCTTTACACAAGGCTGTTTTTTTTTCTCCTTGATATTGTTTGATCCCAACATTGTAATAAAACCCATCTAGGCTGCTGAATTAAAACATTAGTACATCTGACTGATGTTTACTCTCAAATAAAGTTATTTCTCCCTCTTGCCCTTGCCAACATACCCTCTGCTTTTCCTCTTAAATGAGGCTTAGCTTGGCATCGTTCTACCCTTTCTTTGCAAATGCAAATTGATACTATAAGGATATTTGCAGCCTCAGAGTTTTAAAAAAGTTTTAATTTAGCTTTTATTAGGTGCTGGGCAGCATAGTGCCAGACTGAGTACACAGTTAAACAACAAGAGCTCTCTCAGGGGAGCATACTGTTGCAAGCTTCGACATCTATATGCAAATTAGATTTTTTGTATTTGCTATCTGTTACAAGAGAAATTTTCCACCCAGGCAAGGCTTGGTGGTTTTTTTGGTTTGTTTGGTTGGTTTTGGTTGAGTTTTTTGTTTGTTTGTTTGGTCGGTTGGTTGGTTTACTATAGCTATCTAAAATAGTGACAAGTCTGAAGAAAGCAGTCTGTTCTTAATAGCAGCAAAAGTAGAGAAACTGTATTGGTTTTAGTGTGGGTTGGTTTAGGGGTTTTCTTTGAAGCAAGCTACCCTAAAGCAGGGTTATACTACAGCTGCATAATATTCCTGGAGAAATATGGAGTAACACTGACGTGTCTGCATCAGCACTGAGAGGAAGTGATATCAAAAGACTTTTGTTATTTGACATGAGGAGAAGGCATCCTGAGAACAAAGAATGTTTTCATAAAACTTCTTAGGTATGGAACTCTAAAATGCAGCAGACATCCACTATTCTAAAGGCTGACCTAAACAGTCTTTCTGTTGATGTTCTAGATTCCTGGAGCTGGATCCCATGAAAGGACACCCAAGCAAAGCAACAACAGATTAGCTATATTGTAGGGTAAAGCAAAGCCCTTAGAAAGATGGGCCATTCTCAGTTACTCTAGAACAGGCAAAAGGAACTTCTAGGAGGATAAACACACTTTGATTTCCATGCTACAAATGAACTTTCGAAACTGACATCTGAGACCCTCATGAAAGCTACTCCCATTAATCACACTGTATGTGGGCACTGCAACATGCAACAGACATTGGTCTGGTGCATACTGAATCTAAAACTAGTTGTTAGTAGAACTACTTTCATATTTTTATTTTCATTTTCTTGCTTTGACAATGTTTATCTTTTGGGGTTTATTTCCACCTCTGTGCCATTTATAAAACTGAAAGTTACGTCTGGCTGAGAAAAGGCCATCACCTTTTTCACACAGGGCAATGATGCACGAAAATAATTTTAATGATAAATAGATACCAATTATGAACAATGAGTCACCAACAATTTAGGAAAAAAGTGGTTGTAGTGCTTGAATTTGGAAATGAACAGTGCCTTTAAACATTTCATACTTCACGACTGCATCAATGTTTATTTTTTGTTTTGTGCATCCTCTTAGCATTTTCCCTTAAAGTGAAAAGGGGCCAATTTTTATCTTACCCATCTGCTGCTTCCCTTCATGTCCCTGCAGTTATTGCATTCACAGTGGTGCGTTTCACAGTAGGGCAGTCTCTTGCTATTGGCTCTGGAAAGAACTGAGACAGGAAAAGTAGGCAAACATGAAGTGACAGTGTTTGAAAAGTTTGAAAACCAAGGATGTTGTCTGCAGGCTGGACCAAGAAGTGGATGAAAATATGTCAGCCTCACTGACCTGATACTGAGAAGGTGTGCACTCAGATTCTCAGATGTGGGAGGTTGCTGGGTTAGTAATCAAAACCATATTAATCCAAGGGTAACAACTGAGCTGGATCCAGCTATGGAGATATATATATATATATATATGTACACACCATATACCTATGGATCGAGCTTACTTTTAGGACATCTAATTTATCTTTGTCTAGATAACGATCCTGCGGGACACATGGCAAGCAGACGGCAGGGAGGTGTTCTGAGCCCAAGGTGCAGGATGGAGCCAGGCAGTGTGGGCTCAGATATGCATTCAAAATTAAATACAGACCTGCTGTGTGTAACATCTAACTGACAGAAATGTTTTCTTGAAATGTGTCTATGACCTTGTTTTACTAAGTGGTAACTCTGAACGGGTCTGGCTCTGGGTTTGTATCTGAAGTTTTCCAGTGTTTGAGGGAAGTGGAGTGCATGAACTCGGGTCCATCCATCTTAGTGGAAAAAAAGTCTAGCCGTAATGCTTAGCTCCAGATAAAAAGTCTCAAGCTGAATATTGTGGCTATTTGCCCAGGAAGCCTTGGTTTGTTCTGTATGATGTATGACTGCCACTGTGCCTCATTTCTAACAAGATCTTTACTTTCAAAAAGAGCTGCACATTCTTGACTGATGGTCATCTCCTGATGTTATCAGAATGTAACTAATTATATGAAATGTTATATTGCAAGACAGTTTTTGGTATCTTCCTGAGTCCCCAACTTGCCTGCAGAAGGTTTCAAGCTTCTTACTCTGACATCTACTTAGAAACTTCCGTGTTTGCTGGACTGCTTGTTCCTTGAAAGACATAGCTAGTGAGGGATCCATTTCCCCAAGTGTTTGTGGTCACATTATCAAGCATGAGACTTAAAAACACCTCTGTGGATGTTAATTGAAATGGTTTTGTTAAGGTATAGTGTTACTGAATTGTGTGCAAATGATGTCACTTCCCTGTGCAAGTATCCACTCTAATTCTGTGGTTTGTTTTTCACTGGCTAAGTGGCAAGCCCACTTAAAGTTGCCACAGTATGATGATTTTGTAGATGCACATGCACTTTATATGTTACAGTTTGTTTTTATGAACTACACATATAACCTGTCATATGTGTAGCCTTTGCTCTGTATTGCATCTTGGAAGGAAAAGGTGAAGTAACATTCATACTTATGACTGTGAACAGATTGTTTGTTAAAGTGCTTTAGAGCATGGAACATTTTCATGTATACGAGGAGAAAAGGGGATGTGTTTTGGATGCAGAGGAAGGAACCAGTCTGAGATGCAGCCTTTTCTCAATCATTAGGACAATGTGAACAGTCCAGGAAGTTCACAAGGAGAAAAGGCAGTTGGTGAGCAAGGAGCAAGAGTCCCTACTTTTCTGTCAGGGACATCTTTTCAACTGTTGAAATAATATATAAGGAAGAGAATGTCCACACCACAAGTTTGTGTGAAAATCTTTGTACCAGACAGATATGAGGAATTACAGTGTGCAGTGAATTTGAGTCAAAGGATGATTTGAGCACCTTTTTTTTTTTTTTTTTTTANAAATCTGTGTATTGCATGCTCCCAGTAGAAAAGATCTAAGAGACGTTATACACAGGGCTGTAGAAATGTCTAAGCAGTTATGTAGCTTTCCCAGGACTCCTAAGTGCTCTAACAGGTCAGAATTGTGTTATAGAGCACCTGAATCTAGGAAGTGCACTCAAGAAGTTAAAAGATAGTATCTTTGTAGAAAAAAATATTTTGCTTTTGCTTGTGTGCACAGAACAGTGAAGCATAAACATGGGAGCAATGAAAGTCCACCTCAGAGACCTTAATCAGAGTTGCAAAGGGCTCTGTCATATTCGTTTGAACAAGACTGAACACTGTGATGCTCTGATCTGAGGTAGATGTTTGCAAAATACAAATAATGGATAGTGTGAGAGTCTCCTGGAGCAGCTGGAGACTGTCAGAAAGCCATGGATTACACGACTTCTACTATATTTGTTCCCATAGTAGCATCTGGAAAATGGGTGCCCAAAGAATAGAGTAGGTAGAATGAGTGAATGTAATGCCTCATTTGGAGAACGCTTTTGCTATTATGTAGTTTAAATTTAAGTGCAAACTCTAAAATTACATCCTAATGGCAGAAACAAAAAGAAGAGCCCCTTTAGCAGAGCTGGGTGTTGTTTTTATCCTCGTCCTCAGAGAAAGCAGTATGGCTCCTTTTTTCACTGCTCTTCCCACTACCATTTTTGCTTGGGCCTTTGAGAGATTATTTTGATTTCATGCTCTTGCAATAGGAGGCATCAGGCACTTGCACAGCTGGTCACCCACTCCCCTCTACCACCTTTAGGCTGATTCTAGCTGGCAGCAATAAACCACAGAAGCATTCTGTGCATATGTTCAAAGCAGAAATATCTTTCTTTTCCTGGAGCCCCAAAGGTAGGTAACTGTATCATGGGGGGATGTAATCTGGCAGAAAACCAAATGCATACTGTCTTCTACCAAGGTAGGTAGCTGGGTGAGTGCACACAAGTGAACAGTGAAAGAGAGATTGGAGCCTTTTCCATAGTGTCTTTCTCCTTTAAGACAGTTGGGTCTGATTCAAATGTTCTGCTACACTTCTGGAGATGTCAATCCGACAGCATGGGGGTGGGGAAGGGGCACCCCAGGAAATCAAAGCAAACTCAATTATCTATCTGCTGACAATGACAAAACCACTTCATTCCTCAGCTCTTCACAGAATGTGNCTTACTTCACTTTATTAATCACTAATTTTGAATTTTGACACCAAGGGGAAGGAAATATCTTGGCAGATGCATGGGTAACAGCTAACCCCATGACACTGAACACAGAATCATGTAATATTCAATTGGAGAGATAACTAATGTAAAATTTATCTCAAAGGTCCCATTTAGTTTAGAGTTTAGTGAGCAAAATAAACTTCACACTGCAGAAAAAAAAAAAAAAAAAAGGGGGGGGGGGGGGTAGTTGATTTAAAATTCCTTTTCCCTTATGCTATCAATCCACTTGGTACACAGATCTGAGTGCAAAAGTATGTCAGGAAAGAGCCAAAACTTATTCAATATAATTTGAAAACTTTTTCAGATCCTCAGGAAAGATAGAAGAGGAAAGGTTCAGATAAATGTATGAACCTAAGGAATTGCAACAGAACTATAAATCTGTTTTGGCTGTGGTATCCTAAAATCTATCCCAAAATTTCAGGGAATGTAGAGATTTGGATCTGAAACCACCAACAGGCTTTGCCATGTGCTAGTTTACTATTATGTTGGGATTTGTGTTACAAGCATGTGGCAGAATAAAAAGGATGATTTCTGGGATTGAAAATACATGTCACATTCTGTAGAGGTATCCTTTGTCTAGCTCTTTTCAGCCTTCTTCTGCAATACCCAGTTGAGATTTGCCCAGATACAGTAATGTGCACAACTATGAGACATATTATTTGAGAAAACTCTGTCTTTGCTACAGGCACAAGCATCAGAAGATATCTGAACTCTAAAAATACTGACTTCGTATCGGGGGTTGCAAACAACACAGAATAGTTTTTCTGTGGAGAGCAACAACAAAACAACATTTCTTATTCTCCTCTTGAATCTGAGAATTCTATTTTTTGTAACTCAGCATAGTCTGAAAACAAATTTAACTCTCAGAGTATGAGATTCACCAAACTAATTCCAATTAATGGCCTAAATAAATTAGACATTTTGAATTATACATTGAGACTAGTATAACATTAATCTTGGTATCTGAGCTAAATGCAGAAGGATTGTATGAGCAGTAGTGAAATTTTATTATACATTGTCTGGGATGATAAGGTGAGCTATTGTTTTTATTGTAATGTTATCACACTCACTTTATGAAATAATTATTTATTACATTTTCGGATTAAAATTTTTATCTAAACAATCATGAAGAAATTAGCTATCATGTTATCATAGCATCCAGGCTGTGCCTAATCAATATGCTACTAACTTTTTCCTTTTCTCCCAATTAATGTCTAGCAAGAGCTACTGCAACAGTTTTTGCTATTGGGTAAAGAAGCATTAAATAAATAATTAAGACCTGAATTGCCAATTTGTTCTCTTTGTAGGAATGAATTAGATACTGGATTAGTTTTCTTTTCAGTTTTAAATACAGAGATTCACTTAACCACATCTCTGCGAAGAAACATGCCTCCATGTTCACAGATCCGTGCTTTAGTAATTTAAAAGTAATCAGTAATCTCCTGCATCTCTGAGAAAGTAATCAGTGTCATGAAGGAGATTATTGTTAGAATCCAGTGACTGGTGGTACATTGATTTTAATTTCCTTTTTTATTTTTATCCCTGCTACCAATTTTGACAGCTCTGCTTAATGACTGACACTAAACAGGGTTTGTGCTGTGTCAGGTGTTCTGGAAGGGGCTCTGGCAAGGAAGATTTGGCTTATCAGGTTGCAACCTAGGGTCTTGATCCAGTAAATAACAGTAAATAACATTGTTTCAGGGACTTATCCCTCATTTCAATGAGAGCACTTACTTGTAAGTATGTTTAATTTCTTATGTGCAGATCTTGCTCCTCTAGTTTCCTGGGAACCTCCTACATAGCCTCAGTAAGCAAGGAGACATGTCATTTAATGTTTTTTTTTTTTTTTTTTGTGTATTATTAAATGCATCTTTGGAAAATTAACTATTATTTGTTATTTGCATACCACCCACAGATTATTTAAGTGCGTCACAAAATAATTATACAGATTTAACCTTTAGTAACCTTGAAGTCTAGAACATAGACACAGCAGAAAAATAAGGAAGGGGAAGAAAACACAAGAGATGGGACACAGTGACACATAATATTCTGTGACAAGGCAAAAACAAAATGGCAAAGCTTGATCTAACTGTTACAGTTTTTGCAGTCTTCAGGGCAGACTACAGGATGAGACTTTTCAGGATGAATTTGACTGAGATGAATGTGGGGCCTCAGCAAATTTGTTTGGGGGACACAGTTCAAGGAATGAAAAACAGAGCAAAAAGTCAACAGGAGAAATGTGTGTGGGATGACTTGCATGTCTGTGTGATTAAAAAAAGAGAGAGGATAAAAAGAGCAGCAGTGTTAAGCACTGAAGCGCCCATCAGCATGGCCAAAAATTTGAACTTAAATTCTGCAGGAAAATACTCTAAGTGGGAACAGAGAAAAACTCATTCTGGTAAGTAAGTAAGCTGATTTTAACAGAGGGACCTGAATCTGCTATAAGGAGCAAAATATGTGTGAAGATGACCGTAACAGT
Organism: Pedionomus torquatus; assembly: GCA_013398155.1. Classification (NCBI taxonomy): domain Eukaryota; kingdom Metazoa; phylum Chordata; class Aves; order Charadriiformes; family Pedionomidae; genus Pedionomus; species Pedionomus torquatus. Next base: position 115,621 of record VZRU01000897.1, read on the forward strand.
GAGGCTGCAGTTGCCAGGGCAAACCAAATGAACACTTCCTATAAAGAGACAGGCCCCTTCCCACCCAGGGCGGGGAGAATTGCAGCAGGAGACCTGTTCCTGTGACTTAGGACAAGGAGAGAGGACAGACTCAGCAGTGTCTCCTAGGCTGGCAGGCCGCTTAACAGATAGCGAAGCTGTTGACACCAAAATAGAGAAGTGAACATTCAGAAGAAAACACAAGAAGCTGAGTTTCAAACACTCTGATTTTGAGATGTTAATGAGCAATTTAAAATGGCACATGCATTGAGATAAGAAGAATTGGAAGCTGCATCATATTCGGGGAAGGAGAGGGAGATTACTGATTGAAAACTAGGAACACTGAAACCTGTCGAGTAGCTGAAGTGAGACCTAGTTTTGATTGACTAGGAAGGAACTCATTCCTAGTCTATTGTTATAAGCATGAGTTCAGATAGTGTATCAAAATGCCTTTAAAATACTGGTTGAATTTGCACTAAAATTTTACAATACTTGGACTAAAAGCTGTAGAAGTACATTTAGCAACACTAAAAAAGTATAAATCAAAAGCAAAATGAAACCACTGTTTTTCAAAACATTTATTGGAATTCTTTGAAGCAGTAATAACCACTACCCAGTATGTTTATGTGTGTCAATTATAATACTTCAGCTACTGCAGCATTGGGCCAAATACAGCACAATGCTTTACAAAAATATGCATGCTGTAAAACTTGGCCCAAAAAGCCTGAACACTAAAACAGCAGACAAAATGTGTATGTGAGGCAAGCAATCTACCTTCAAGGTGTAAGAAAGGCTAAAAAAATTACAAGGATAAAATCCTGGTCATATTGAATAAAGTAGGAGACTTCCTATTGATGAACACAGTATGCAAGAGCTATTAGTAATAAGAGGAATCACAGCTAAACTCCCATCTCACCATGATCACAGCCGTATTTCTGTAGGCTGTCTGGCAAACACAGGCAGCAATAACCTGATATTAGCTCAGTCTTTTTAATATGACTTCCAGAATTTCTGTTCAACATACCACATTTGGTCCTGACAGGAATACAACTCCCACAGATTGCTAGATCCAGTGTAGGCAATGAGCTTTCATTAAAAAAACCCAAATACTCTCATGTAGAACACTTGTTATCCAATGTTAACTGCTAGGAATGGTCAGCCTATGGTAAAAAAAAAAATATTATGAAATACGGTGGCAGTCAATTCAGAGTGGCTTACTGCTACAGTAAACTTCATGTTAGCAATATTTTCTTCAGATGTTAGCCTCAGAAGCACATTTGGGATAGCTATGGCTGAAAAATTATCAAAACATTTCTGAGGAATCCTGGGATCAGACATGTTTTTACATGTTTTTAATTTCTGGCTTTACCTAACCAATTATTTTATTTTATTTTATTTTATTTTATTTTATTTTATTTTATTTTATTTTATTTTATTTTTAAGAAGAAAGTGGTAACATATAAACTATGGGCCACCTCTGTCATACCAATGAATTTGACATCCGAGGGATATTAATACAAATGTAGGAGAGGGAAGGAGAAAAAAAGAGAGGAAAAATAGTAATTTATGGGGGGTTTTGTACTGTAAGGGAAGGAATAGAGAACCTGAACAAAGAATGTAATTTAATACTTAATCAGTTTACTGATTGGATTTTCCGTGAGATTAACTTTGAGTCCAGAACGAATTGCAGTGATCTTGGAAGCTGCTAAAATGACCAGCAAGCAGTATTATGAGGCTGTAGTGGTATAAAAATAATAATGTCAGAGACTTCAAACAGCTACAGTCGTTAATTAAATGTGTTCAAATAACATTATGGTTGGACATAGACCCACAAAAGCAGGGAGATCTTTAGGTAAGCCTGCCAGATCACTGACCAGCCATCTTTGCGTGCTAACGCAATGCAACAAAGTCTCCTCCTAGTGCTCCAAAACACTGCATGGGGGGAAATTCTGCCCTCCAATAAGCACATACAGCTCCTTTCAATTTCTGCAGCTTTTTCATATGTGTTTCTAAGACAATCAATATATGAGTCTGGGCATCTCAGGCTTCTAAAAAAACCCAAACATACTGTGGCTGTTGGCCATGACTGAACTGTTCTTGGCTCAGAAAGGCATCAGACAAAACTGGCTCTTGGGATGTGTCTGCACTTTGATCCGGGGCAATGGAGCACACCACAAAAAAAAGAGCCAAGCACATGCAGCTGTGCCCTGGCCACTCCTCCTTCATCTGCAGGTCTTTCCTTTGTCAGGGTGAAGAGACCTGCTGGCTTCTTTTGGTGACGTGTTCGACAGTACTGACAGAGCGAGTAAGTCCACAGCCATCATGTTGGATTTATTATGGCTCTTGTCCTGGTTTGAGGTATGTCATGGTTTCAGCCAAATTTTCCAAAACCTGATTGACAGATGTTCCCCCCTCCCCCNGTCTCATGCTGCAAATTCTAAAGGCAATACCCCTCATTATATTTCTTTGCTTTTAAAAACCGAGAGCATAAGCATTACATCTATTTACAGCCTAATGAATCAGTCTCTAAAAATACAGGGAAGTGAGGGCAAGCTAACCCTGTGACTGCTATTCCTGCTAGTCTGAAGTCAGCCAATGTGGGGTGAGGTTTAGTCACCGGACTGAGCAGTGAAAGAGCCCTTCTGATCCCTGAAGCTGCCCTGAGGGGAAAAGTCCCTGGAGGTATCTGCTGGCCAATAGGAACAAGCTGAAATAGTTTCCATAAGAAATCAGTAGAGGAGATCTAAAAATAATGGGGCAAGGAGTGAGGAGAAAAGTTTTCTTGCGCTTTAAATTTAGGACTGTAGACACAGAGGAAGGACAAGACAGCCTGAAGAGCATGAAGCTCTTTCCTGGTGTGGCCTCAGATGCACTGAGAGATTTTTGTCAAGTCATTAACCACCATTTGAAGCAGCAGCTGACTCTGCACACTTTGTGGAATTACAAATGAGACAACTTTAACTTTTCTGTTTCTTGCAATATGGTGGGAAGAGAAGGAAAATGGCAATGAGGATGCTTGCCAAATTTTTGAACAGAAAGAAGAAAGAAATTCTGTTAAGATGTTTAAGACTGTCACAAATGCAAGATTTTGTAGCCACAAAGCAATTTGATAATGAGTCTATCTCTTTTTTTCTTTTTTTTTTTTTTTTTAAAAAAAAAAGGAGGGAGAGAAGAAAATTTAGCATGCTAGAACTTATTTATAAAAAGAATGTAGCAAGGAGAAGATAAATTGGAGGAAATGCCTATGAAAGCAATAAAGAAAAGGTGCATCAGTTGTAGGTGGGGTCACTAAACTTTTGTTCTTATTCATGCATATTTCATAGGTTAATATGCACATTAGCTAGGACCCCCAAGCTCCTAGGAAGCCACCGATATTGACTTCAGTGTCAAAAAAAAGGTCTGTTGCTGATTTCAGAAATACTTGTATCCAACAACACAATATTTGTCTAGTAAGTGAGGAGCAGGCTGCATCAATGCAGAATACCGTGCTTCAGAATACAAGTTATTCTTAGTCACGTTATTAATAACTGCTATAAAGATACACCCAAGCTGAATGCATTTAACCTGAATGGCGTGTAATAGACCAGCTTCTACATCTTTTACATTGTGGTATGTCTGCAAATTACACTGCAAGCATTGCTTACCTCAAAAATTATGCCAGTTGAAAGTAAAAGCAACTTTTGGGTACCAGATGCAACAAAAGCTGTGCTAGAAATGTAACTCTAAATACTCAATATTTTAATTTGATTTCAAGAGACACTGACTAATTTTGCACTATTGTGTATTTTTACATTTGAAATATGAATATATTTTTCCTTCATTTTAGAAGTGAAAGCACTTCAGTGTTGCTGTAGGTTATAATTTTTATATTTTTTAGTTCATTTTTTGCTACTGCCTAGAATTATACACAGTTTTTTTGTAAATTTGACACTGAAAATTGTTTAATTTTTTTTCATCTTTTCATAATTTTAACATTTTCTTAAAAGCTCATTTTCTACTCTAAATTATTTCCTGAACTGCCATCTTTTAAAAGCTTTGCATCCAGGAAGAGTAAAATCGCATTAGGCCATCTGGTTTTAAATTCCCACCAAGCTACCATTTTTTGCAGAAGTTAGATATTTTCATTTTTCAGGATAATCATTTTACATGTTAACAAGCACAGCTTTACAAAGGCTAACTTTTTCCCTCAGGTATATACATAGAATTTTTTTAAAATTTTATTTGAAAAATCATACCTGAACTAAGTGCTGTTTATCCCTAACTGTGTTTTAAGGGACATCTGTCCTTCTGATACCCTTAGTCTTCACATTTTGCCTGTTACCATTTTTGTCACCTGTCTCCTTTTTTATCCCAGTGAAAGTGCTAGTATTGCAACATTATATGTCCAACAGCCAATAGCTATTTCTTCTGCCAGAACTTAATCCTTAAAAGTACTTCATCCCTCTGTGAACAAACTCAAGCAACAGAAAGGTCTCACAGCCAGCCTAGATGTGGTCTCAAACTCTCTTGACACTGTACCTTTAGTTGTTAAAGAGGCTGGCTTGTTCAGCAAACTACTCAGTATCGGAGTAGTGTAAACTCTGATATGCTCAAGTTACAGTATTTTAGGTAGTTCACTTGAAATCATGCTGACTGTTTATAGGCCCCAAGTTGTATAGAGTTGGATGTGCTTTATTGATTCTGTTTGAAGATGTTCAGCGCTTTCCTGGGTTAAATCCTGTGCTGTTTGGGCAGGATGCTCTCCACTCTGTCATCAGCATGAATATTTTTGCTTGCTGAACTCATCGTTCTTTTCAGAATTTTAGCTGGAGAAGAAAGTACATGATAGGCTGCACAATAAGAAGTGCCTGTTAAAAGCAAACATATGAACTCCATAAAACACAAAACAACTGTCAGAGTTGCATACAACATGAGTGATATGAATGTAAGTGATGTTATCTTACATGTGGACTTACTAAATGAATGATCAACAATAGAGCCAGAGCCACAATGAGAGCTGGATTTGATGTCGTGCAGGACAATACAAAATATAAACACTAGGACTGGCCTGTGAATATTATCAGTAGTAAAGAAAATAATGGATGTGGTTTAGTTCTATAAATGTCCACTGCACAGCACATGGGTTATTTGTTGGTATTTGTGATGCACATCTTAGTAACCTTGGTTCAGAAAAGAATTAGTAATATTAGTAAAGACAGTGATTTACATTGGTGAAAAACTGTTGGAGTCTTGAAATCAACACATTCCCAGTTGATTAACTGGTTATCTTGCTTGGCAATGTAATTTCTGGGTTGCTATTGTGAATTCAAACACAAAGCCTTTGAATTTCTGAGTCTGGAAAATTGGAGAGCTGGGGACAATGAGCTGTGCAATTTTTGCCTGGCGATGCAAGCTGCATAGAATTCGAGTAGGGACAAGTTTACAAAAATCCTGCCTGGAATTACTCCAAAAAAACATCTATTAACTTCCCCAATTATTAAATTCAATCTGCACCAATAAGTGCTGTTTTCTTTGTGCAGAACTATTTCCCCCCCTTTGCTGCTCATAGCCTTGAAGATTATTCATAATTTTCCTATGAACACTGGATGTGTGTACGTAATTTCACTTGCAGCTGTATATATGAACTAGTAAAGAAAGTCTCTGGCCTCTCTTCTGATGTAAGCTTTTCAGGGCAACTCTGATGGCATTAAAAAGCCTTCCAAAGCTATTTTAATCGCTCTCCATCTGAGAGATGAATTTGAGTTTTTGACTGGTTTTTTGGTTGTTATTTTTCAGGAGAAAGTCTATTTATGATGACCCAAGGCAACAAATATTTGTGATTCATATTCATAAATTTCAAGAATGGCCACCAAATTCAACATAATTTGATTGTAGGCAACAATTAAGTTTATGGTTTTTCTGCCAATATTCGCCTACTTTGGGATGTAATTAGACAAGGGCAAGTGCCTGCTTGGTATTTGGGACTATATTGGGGGGAAAAAATGCTTTGAAGCTTACAGCTTATTAATACAGGAAAAGTTTACAGAGATTAATGTGCATTGAAAATGAGCATGTAAAAAGCCAATATGTAAAGTCCATGCTTGAAAAGTGCTTTCTGATGCACAAACTAAGGTACAAGCTCTTCTTGATAAACCCAATCACACTCCTCAGGGCTATGTGTCTGGTTTTTTTTTATGTGTGTATATATATATATATATATATAAANCTCTGACATTCTCCTACACAAAAGAATAATTACATAGATGTATGTCGACATCTGTGTGTTCATAGGTTTGACTGGAGAAGGACAGCTCCTCTCTTCTAACCTGCACTTTTTTTCCCCCCAGTTAGATGCTGCTGAGAGGACAGGAATGTCCTGCAGGATTCCAACCAGCCTCAGGATGTGAAAGCAGCTGTGTAAGAGCAACCTACAGCCACATCTGTTTACCAGACTTCTAGCCTTCATGAAAGTTGGCAGGAACAGCAGCAGCAACAACAGCACCATGTAAAGGAAACCAAGCTGTGCTCTCAAAAATTGATCTGTGTTTTGCTGGAGCAGGCCAGGGTGGCCAGGAGTGTGCCTGCAGAGTGATCCTGGCCATGTACAGCAGACCTCTGCACAGCTGGAGTTGCAGGCGTGCATCATGGTTGGTCCTTGGTGACAACTCCTAGAGGAGGTGGACCATAAAGGCAACTTGTCTGTGATCTTGTTTCATTTCACATGCCTAATGTGAAAGTGAGAAAAACCCATTAATCAGGCTGAGCCAGGCAGGAGGAGCAGGTTGGGTACACCCTCCGTTCACCTGCATCCAGAGACACCTTGCTGGGAAGAGAGCAGAATCCTTTCTCCAACAAGGTGCAAAGGGCATTCCACACTCATTCTGATCTGAGAGTGTGTGGAACTTTGACATTTCTACTTACTCTCTGAGAAGGAGGGATGCTTCACACTGTTTTCTTCATCTCTCATATCATATAGCCTACCCACCTACTGATAACTATTCCCTGCAGGTTCTTCATGAGAAACACTGGATATTCAAGATCAGGCCAGTGTTGCCTTATCTCTCAGCTCTGATTAGGTCAATGTAACTCTGGGGAAAAAATCTCCAACTCTGATCTCATCTTTCCTCCCCTGAAAAAAGAGAAAAAAAAATATGAACCTCTTTCAGATGCTGAAAATCATCTTTTTCATCACACTTTTCCTACATTATTTTATTTTACCCTCTTGATTCTGATGGAACTGAAACAGGTATTGAAATATTGCACTGAATCTGACATTTGTCATTTCTGTACCTTAAACTTCAAAAAACCCAGTGTTATTCTTGAGAAATGTTAAGCCTGTTTTTTCACAGTCTGAAGGAAACATTTGCCTCTCTCTACATGCCCTCTCAAAGTCTTCTTTATACTTCCTATCCCCTGGACAGTAGAAATGAGTGGTAATGTGTAAGACTAATTATCTTCATTCTTCATAACAAACTTGCCAGCTTTGCTCTCACACATCTTTCAGTCACATGATTTATAAGCAAATACAACCACATCCTTACTTGCATTTAGTCAGGCTTTTGCTGTCTGCCTCTTGCTTCTTTTGTGCTCGTTTTTTAAGAGTAGAGGAGTAACCTAATTTACCCATAGTATGTAGTTTCATGTCCTTATTCTTTTTCTT
>VZRU01000897.1:134414-150164 GCA_013398155.1 Pedionomus torquatus
AAAAAAAAAAAAAAAAAAAAAAAAAAAAAAAAGGAAAGCCTGGAAGAAGGAAAGGGGGAAGTGGCAGTGTGCACATTCTGTCTGTCTCTCTGTTTTGTTATATTTCAGAAACACTGGATCAAAAATGCTCCTCTGTCTGTGTTATTCACTTGGTATCTGGTAGAAAATAAAAACATCTGCAATGGGAAATTATAATAATTTCTGTCTTAACTGAGGCAAATACCAGGTATGATTTAAGAAACATGAGGTATTCCCTCAGAGCAGCAAAAAGCACAATTACTGTGCTCTAGATTAAGGGAGGATGTTGTTCACCAAGCTGTAAAATAAGCTAGTGATAAACAGTGTTTTAAAAAAATTCATTGCTAAGGTAAAAGCCACAGCTCTGAAAGCAACATGTTAGCAAGAGAATCATGATGAAAAGCAAGTGAAACTGGAAATGATCAGTGCAAGAGTGAGTGCATCTGAGTGCATCCCACACTCGGGATCAAAGGAATACAGCTGCCTCTATGTTATATATAGACATTTTACTTTCATGATCTTACACATGTAAGACACCATCGTGCAGGATTTGCTGTCAAAGGCTTTTCCCTCAATTAGGAGATCTGACTCTAACTGAGGTGGAAGCCGCTTACACGAAAGAGTGTTAAAAATTACACTGTCCGAGCCTACATGGTCCTTGCAATCTGTTGTCTTGTAAAGATGCTTTATACTACCAAACATTTGTTGAGAGGCTTTTGCATAAAAGAGGCATGTCATTTAACCAAAGCAGAAATATGCAAATGTGTTTTCCGATGGTGAATGCCAAAAGTATAGAGCAAGTAACAAGTAAGTTGCCACCTTTTGCAGTCCTGGGTGACTCTGGGGCACCTCTCAGAAGAAGTGGTGTCTCCTAGAGCTCCACTAAAATTATTAATAATGTGCGCAGTGTATTCCCTCCTCATTGCTGAGAAACAGCACTGGGTAGTCAGTGAGGAGGGGTGTTGTTCCCTGATTGATTTAAGTTACAGACTCCTCACAGAGAGGGAGCTGGCTGTCCCAGCATTGCTGAGGTGGCTACCTTCTTTACTCCATGAATGCACACACAGCCATACCTACAGGTGACAAGCTTGTCCCCAGAAATGCGGCCAGGGGGATGTTCAGATAATTTGCCCCTTCTTCCAAACATTTGGAGGCAAAAGGAATCATTGGGAAAATGCCACTACAACGTCAGTAATGAGATTTTAAAATTTATTTTATTATTATTCCTTACCTACTTGATCATGAAGACCACGGAAACCCATGATTTTTGCCTCAAGATAGCTGTACTTCCATTTCTAATTTCATCTTGGTCTGGAGTCAGAGTGATCTAAGCATAACACTTTGTGCTAAATAGTTAAATTGTTTTTACAGACTTCTGAAGCATTTCAACCCTTTCTCTCTATTCTTTATAAAGTTGTTAACATTACTAGCAATGTCAATAAGCATGACCATGAATGTCACTCAAGACTTCATTTTTTGATTTCTTGATAAATGTTTTCTTTTTATATATTTAATGCATGGGAGTGTGTTCTTTTAGGGGTACAGAGTCAGAAATAAATGAATGTGGCTGCCTGTCAAATATTATTTTTACAAACGAGACATTGTTTCTATTCTGATGTATTGAAGCTTAAATGTATAGGTGCAATGAGAAAAGATGTAAATGCATCAGCTGAGGTAAGGATGCAAACTAGAGCACTGAAAGGTTTTTGCACGTGTTTTCAGTCGCTGTTCATTCAATCCTCATTCCCTTGGACTGGGTATGGCAAAAGAGAACTAGAGGTAGAAAGTTTGTATTCTCAGACAAAAGTCTGAAGGTAAAAGTCCTGAGGCTGTTATAATTAGTCCAGGGGGGGGGCGTGGGGTTGGGGTGTAGAGGGTGGAGAGATGCTGATGACATTCCCATAGCTCACTCCTGCTTATTTTCTCTTAGCATTCTTCTGTGTTTGTTGTGGAGATGGTATCACATGTATGTTTAATATAACTCCTGGTGCTGTAGTAAAACATCCTGTGGGTTAATTTCTCTAATCCTTTAAGCAGGCAGCTTAACAGCTGGAGCTCATCATGTCTTCCTTTTATGCTGATTCAGTGGTCAGCAGAAAATGTGATGATTCCCAGATGTTCACACTTGATAGACTCAACAGGCTTGAGAGGAATACAGAAAAAAATCAGTGACAGGTGTTCTTTTTTCTTGCCACCATAAGGTGCACAGAGGAAAATAAAGACATATTTTAAAAGAAGATAGGTATTGGGGGGGCCTTCCAAATAGTTACAAAATCTTTTTTTTTCTCAAACTGAGATCCAGAGATAGGGAAATGAAAGAACTCATAGATTTAACACATCATTGACTATATTTTGTATGCATTTTTACAGTATTTTTACTTTGATTTGTTAACAAAATCCATACATCTCTTTCAATAATACCAACAATACACTATCTTGATTGTAGCAGGCAATAAGTATATTCAAAGTTTGAATGATTAAACCTTTACTGTTGTAGACTAGCGGCTCTCAGACAACTGTACACTGAAGACTGGCAATAGCCAAATGAATCAGAGAGAGGAAAAAATAAACAGACTGGCTAACTACAGAGGTGGTGGCATAATTTATTGGTTTTGAATTGGGTCACTAGCTCTTGAAGTTGAAAATTAAACAATCCAGAACTGCTGTGGGTAAGAAAGCATGTTGGACACTTGCTGGTCTGTTCACTAGTTTTCTATGCTGCGTGCACAATTAATTCTTGGAGAGAAAATTCAAGGATTTCCTCTTCCAAAAACTTATGGAAGTGCTCTTAGTACAAAGTAGAACAGCTGAAACGGGAGAGATGCCATGTTCCTAATAATGCCCTCCATCTGATTAGGTGTTTGGCAGTGGTATAGAATCAGGCTGGTCTGAATCAGGCTTAAGTGAGGACAAACATCTGAGCCTAGCATTCTCACTACAGAGAAAGATGGTGTTTGGCTGCATAATCTCTCTTTTGAAAACTGATTTTCTTTCAGCTATCTTTTGGCTGGTCAGATAAAGATCCTTTGGTCAAATAGTGTGCTTAACTGCCATATTCTTGATAAATTTATGAGTTTCTTGCTTAGCTACTGCCTAAGAGACCAGGGTCTGAGATCTTTTAAAAAAAGCTTTGTGTCAAAAGTGATGGATTTCAGGGGAAGACCCTACCTGTCAATCAGGTCCCAAAAGCTTGCTGGTTTGGTCATTCCTCGTAAGATGATCAGGCAGAATGCGGGTAACAATTGTAGTTTCTCAGGTTACTATCAGACAGCTGTCTGCCTGACACCTTGTCAATGAACAACTTTTCAAAACAAAATAGATGAGTAAGAGCACAACAGAGAATCCCAAAGCCAACTTTAGATTTAAGTATATACTAGAGAAAAAATGGGGTAATTACAATTCATCAAGCAATGATTAGTATCCCATATCCAAGACAAATATCTGAAGGCATAATGTTTCAGGTTATCAGCTGAACAGGAGTCAGAAGTATATCCTGCTTTTTTTCTGCATGCAGAGGAATGCCTGACCTGGGCTGTTCATCGTGTCATAACCTCTGAAGTACAAGGTCTCACCTGCCTGATGCACCCTCCTTTTCACTCCCTCCCAAAGTATTAGTCACATGAAGCTGTTGTGAGTCCTTCACAGCAGAGAATGGTGTCATGGTGTGGGTGGATGAGTCAAGCTCGGTGGGTGAGCAGATGACTGTTGGTTCCCACAAAGTAGGAAATCTCTCCACACAGGAAGAGTAGGGAAAATATACTGCCTTATGAAAGGATAGTGGGTAAGTTTCACAGCTTTTTTTTTTTTTTTTCTATTTTCAACAAGGTATTTAAAGCCCATCTTCTCTGCTTGTCTGGAGCATACTGTGCCCACCTTCCTCTCTCCTTTCAGCTCATTCTGTTGGAATTAGCAAGATTCCCCACAGCAAGAGAGCTGTGCAGGTTAGCCAATGTTTGGGAAATTTCTGCAAGAGGTCTTTCCTTTTCTCCAAGCTAAATGTTGTATATCTATGATCCAGTTGCTACCAAATAGAACAGGTTGAACATACAGAACAAATTCATGATACATAGCTAATAGGTAATAACAAGAGGGACTTTCACAGCAAGCACTAATCATTATCTTCTGGTAGATTATACAGTCGACCAACTCTGGTTACAATTTTGGTTTGATTTCCAAGATCAAGTAATATTTGTTGAAGCTGAAGTGCACTGAATTTTCTTTAAGGTCAAGTAATTGCTCTCACTGCAAAACTTTTCTTCAGCAGCAGGAGCACTACACCTGGGTGCCACTTTAAATGAAACAGTTTAATTAACCAACTCAATATAAACTTCTAACATCCACAAGCTACAGAAAACATTGTGACCAAAGTCAACATAGGCAGGCTGTTCAACAGATAGCGGCTTATCTAGCCCATCAGACATGCCTTGACAACCATTTCATCATGCTTCCTGACCTACCTCACTCTCAAGATCTGTCAGTAAAAGAACAATCCTTTTTTTCTTGCTCTTCTGAAGCATTCATTCTCTCCATATATGGTTCAAATGCCCTAGATTTGCCCTTGAGGTCCAAGAATTTTCTGTTCTGTCTTCTATCTCTTTTCTTTTTTCTTTTTTCTTTTTTTTTTTTTTTTTTTTACATTTGCCCAAGGCTAAACACACATTAATCCTTACAAACATTCTGACCTTGTTTTTATTAAAATGCTATCTGGAGAGGCAATCTTCATTTCAAACTAGGACTGTTTTCAAAGCTTGTGTTTCAAATGTGTTTCATTTGGCTTCCAAATTATGCTTTTTCTATTTGTGTGTGTGTTTTACTATCAGTAATGATAACTTTTAAACAAAGTGTGTTTCTGTTCTTTATTTTTTCCTTTGAAGAGTATTACTTATGTAGCTATTATACATTGTTTGGCATTCATTCATCTGAACACTGCTATGTAGAGTGCATCCTTTTGTGCAGCTGTCACTGTCACACTACCTCTCTGGGCTTTCTCCAACAACTGGATAGCATTACCTTTTCCTTTCAAGAGCTAAGTGGATATGCTGTATTTTACTCTGACAGCTGGGTCATTTTATTTGAGCCTTATTGGACTTGATAGTTACCTTTAGGGAATGTCTTTTTCAATTGTTTATTTCCAAAGTCTTCTGTCAGTTCAGACTGTGAAACACAAAGGAGAATGCTGAAATTGTTGGTACTGATGCATCCACATGGAATGACAAATGGTTGGGGCATCACTGTTCTGTGGACACTGCAGGAGGGTATTAGCATCCTATTAGAATTCCAACAAGAGGAGAGAGAAAAGCTATTTGCAGTTTGTCTCCTGGCTACAGATCTTTAAAACTATTTTACTTCATTTAATAGGGTTTTTTATGTGTGTGGGGTGGCATTCAGGTATTCAGAACCCTACAAGTACAGTAGAAGTACTAGCAGTTCCGAATGGAGTTGTTTCCCACAGATGGCAATGAGACACAACCCTAGATAAGAAATACTGCACAGATTCTATATGGTTGTGGATGTGGCAATTACTAGCCCATATGGGCAGAATATTTTGTTACAGGAAGTTATCCAATAACAAGCACATCCAGTGTTATTTAAAACATTTTTAATGTTCCTACACCTGACATTCATAGCAAGCTCATATGAAAGTTGAGGATTGTTTTGCAAGTACAAATATCTGGACACTAACTCTGTCTCCAGTTACACAACTGTAAATCTACCTATATGTATTAATTTTGGTGTGTATAAGCTAACTTTTTAAGAACTCCTAGTGTTGCCACCCAATTAGGGACTGGAAATGTTCTTTGTTCACAGGAGAATTCCTGTAAAATCCATTCAAGATAGGCAACAATAAATGAAGAACTAAAGGGAGGTGAAAGCCTGGCTTGAAAGGCTTCTGTTTCTAAAATCTGTCAAACAGAGGAAGATCCTTTCAAGTTAAAAAGTTAAATAAATCATCTTATCACATTTTTTTTTACCAAAGGTCTTCTACATATAATTCCTACACCTCAAGCCAGGCAAATAAGGAATGTATAGATGCCATTGTTTGCTCATTCTGTTGTGTAGGAAATGTCAAGACAGAGAAGAATGTTTTGGCTTTTCTTTACTGTGACTCCAATGGATGTTTTGATGTAAATTATAAAATACAAGGTGAAATAGAACTGTTACTTTTATAATGTGTCCTGCTAAATCTGAAACTTTCTTGCTCTTGCATCCATCCTGCAGTATTTTGAGTGAACACTGTTCAGACTAGAATTCTGTTTTCTAGTTTTATGATTCTCACAGAACTGAAGCTTGTTCCTGGAAAACCACATCTATACCAATACACCTGAAAGGACAGCCAACTATATATTCTGAGGAGGCACTGTCTGAGACTCAGATATGACAATGTTAAATGTACTTGGAATAGGTTGATCAAAAGAGATGTAGAACAATTCAGAGTAATTCAGAGTGGTTTTATTGTAAATCTGACAGATAAACAAGAAAACCTCTTAATCAGCCATTATTCATCACACAGTATTATTGCTGCGACTCTTTTAAGTAATTTGAACTTCTCTGAAATCTCAATTTAAAATTTGTCATTTTTCATCATTTTCATATCTTGTCATTCTTGAAGACGAGGTCTTGAGCAATCCAATGAAAATTATTAACTACTTTGTCAAAAATCTAGTACAGACATGAACAAGAAAAACATCAGGAGTAATCAGTGTGGATTCACAAACAGAAATTGACTCCTAGCCAGACTGATGAACTTTTATGATGAGATGACCAGCCTGGCAGATGGAGGAAGCACAGTGGATATTGTCTACATGGACTTCAGTAGGGCCTGTGAGAGTGTGTCGCGAAAGATTCTCATTGAGAAGGTGCTGATATGTATGCGCTGGATGAACAGACAGGTAGGTGGACTGAAAATTTACCAAGCTTATGGACTCAAGGGCCAGTGATCAGTGGAACAAAGTTTACATTGAGGCCAGTAATAGTAATATAACCCAAGGGCCAGTACTGGATCCAAATCTGTTCAACATCTTCATTAGTAATCTGGATTATGGAGAGCAGTGTTTCCCTCAGGAAGTTTGCAGATGACACAAAAGTGGGAAAAGTGGCTAATACATCTGGAGGTCATGCTGTCATCCAGGGGAATCTTGACAGGTTGAAGAAATGCACTGACAGAAACCTCATGAAGTTCAATGAGAAGTGCAAAGTCATGCAAGAGGAGGAACAACCCCAAGCACCAGCCCATGCTAGGAGTTACCTATCTGGTAAGCAGCTTTGCAAAGAAAAGACCTTTGAGTCCCTTTGGGCACTGGGATGAACATGAGGTGACAGTGTGCCCTTGCCACAAGGAAAGCTAACATTATCCTGGTCTACACCAGACAAAGACTGGCCAGCAGGTCAAGGGAGGTGATCCTTACTCTACTTAGCACTGGTGAGGCCACACCTGGAGTACTGTGCCCTGTGCTGAGCTCCCCAGTACAAGAGTCATGATCATACTGCAGAGAGTCCAGTAAAGGGCCACACAGACAATTAAAGGAGTAGAGTATATCTAATATGAGGAAACTCTGAGAGAACTGGTAGTGATAAGCCTGCAGTACAGAAAGCTCAGAAGAATCTCATCAATGTCTATAAATATAAAAAGGGAGGCTGCAAAAAGGATGGACCCAGGCTTTTTTCAGTGGTGCACAGTAACAGGACCAAAAGCAACGAGCATAAAATGAAACACAGAAGGTTGCCTCTGAACATCAGGAAACACTTTTTCCCTGTGAAAGTGATCAAGCACCAGCATAGATTTCCCAAAGAGGAAGTAGAATCTCCATGCTTGGAGATATTCAAAAGCTGTCTGGATGCAGTCCTGTGCAACCTGCTCTAGGTGATCCAGCCTGAGCAGGTGGGATGGAGCAGATGACCTCAAAATATCTCATTCCAATCACAATTATTCTGTGATTCTGTGATTCTGTGACACTGTTTGACCACCATTGTCAGAGTTCTGAGCATACCTACTGGCGTTATCTTCTCTGGCCAACATCACAGATGACCCCAAATGCACTCACAGCCTGGATCTTAATGAAGCTTAGTCCTGAGCATCCAAACCTTGCCTGAGCTATGCCATAGGTAGATTTTCTGCAGCCCAGGATCCTGCACTGTCCCTCACACTATAGGCACATGTCCATCCCTGTTTCTGGCTCCATTTCCTTTTGTTTCTCCCTGGATGGAACCTGGACCTGTTTCATCCCTTACCTTGTCAAGAGGCCCACCACCCCTACCAACCCACTGAGCCCCCACAAGACACTGTGGGGTTGCATCTTACATTGAGGATCTTGCCCAGCATGAGGTGTTCCTGACTCCTAGATTGCCTCCACTCCAGGACAGCCCTGCTGCTACAGTGCTCTAACATTTAACAGGGGAGGGAGTCTGATTGTGTCAGCTCTGAAAGCTCTTAAAAGGGGGAATAATGTGTAGTTCATTTTTTAAAATGTAATTTTGATTGAATCTTAAAGAAATAACAGCTTTTTATTAATCAAAACAAATACCTTAAACAGTGAGGGCAATTTAACTTCACAATCCAAATAGTAAGGGATCTTTCTTATCAGCAGAACATTTCCTTCTTTATGCTGTGTTTCCATAGTCATTGCAAAAGAGGGCTTTCAAGTACTTTTAAAGATAGAGGAGAAGCCCTCAGATCTAGAATGAGTTTACCTCCCAGTGTGAAACAGCACTGATTTGTGAGCCACAAGAAAATACTGCAATGTATGTCAATCTCTTCAAACTATTGCAGTGACTGAGGTTTCATGTTTTTAAATTGGCCCAATTTTTTGATTGCTAGACAGTTGAACTGTTTCATCATTTTTCCTCCTTCCCCCTGACTTTCCTTCCTTCAGTTGTTACCTCTCTCCCTCCTTCCTTGTTCCTTCCTTCATTTCTTTTTCCCAGCTCTTCAGAGAACTGTGCATATCTATACAATGGTTTTCACGTTTTGCATGTTTTTTCATGTTTTCTGAACAGCTTTAAAATCTATTAGAATAACACCAAAAGCAAAGTTGTGTTGAACAAAACAAGCTGTGCAAAACAAGATAACATTTACATTATGGTTCAGTCATATATAACCCAGTACAATAACATTTAATAAAGTGGAGATTATGAAACAAAAGGCCAACATTGGGCATTCAACAGATGGAGAGAGCAGCAGGAGAGGCAACATTAGCATTCTGCAAGTCAACTTGGCAACAGTAAGTTAATATCAGTAAGTCAATGGATCAACAGGCAACAGAAGGGCATTCAGCCTTTTAACAATACCTGACTGTATATTCAATTATTGCAATTTAGAACTTTCTTTCTGCCTTTCATATTTGTGTTAGCAATTAGCATTTTAAAATTTTTTGAAATAACATTTCTTTCCAGTTAGCAGACTTTGGAGAAATGTTCTGAAAACTTCCACAGAGAGCTTAATACATTCCAATCATATTTCACAATGCATAAACCTTTTTCATATATTAACCTCTGACAGCCAAGTCACTTAGAAACATAGGAGATATTGGGATTCTTTTATATGGTAGCTGTGCAGCAGTATATCTCAGATAGGCCTAAAAAAGTAGGCCTAAAGAGATAGGCCTTGCTCTTATGGAAAGTCATATTCCCTTTTAAACAGCCTGATGTGCATGTATGAAGATAATAGTGAGGTAATTGGGAAATTCAGAATTTAGCTTTCTTAGTATCTGTGCAGTTGAAGAAAATAATCATATGAAGAAAAAAGTACTGAAAAGAAAATGGCTGGAAGACACATTTCCACCTTCTTCCTAACACAGCCACCACTGCATGTGAATGAAGGTGAAAACGTGACAAAAAGACAAAAGCTAGAGAATATAATTTCCTTTTTCACTTTGTGTATAGCAGTGGAATTTGGAGTGCCACAAGAACAAAGACCACCTCATTCCGCTCTTAAATTTAGGCCTTCTGAGAGCAGTGTACTGTTTTATTTCACTACAGATAGAAATTACTGACTGATCTACTGATTAACCTATCAATACATAGAGTGCAGTGTACATATACATATGTATATGAAGTGTTGGTGGCATATTTATGTGCATATGCATTTGTGTGTGTGTTACAAGATGTTTCATATTAACTATGTACCAAAATGTGGTGATACATTCTGAAAAGTTTTCCAAAGTTTTCTTAGTGAATGCTAAATGTAAGGGTCAATCACTCCTTTAAATGTAGGATAATATGGTGCTAGCACAGAGAGTTACCACCATTGTGCTGGTAACAGGGGAACTGAAGTGAGATTATGCCATGAACGGTTAGGATAAGGATATAAAGTGTAGCACGTAGCACAGGTTTTTCTGCCTCTCGGCCTTCTTTAATCTCAAGGTTGATTTTCCAACCTATATATTAAAATTTTCCCTTTTTTTCTAGTTTCTAATACAGCTAGTTCAATGCAGTCACCTTGTTATTACAAACTACAGCAACATTTTATGTTAAACAGGCAATGTCTGGAATAACACAACAATCTTTAAAAAAAAAATACTGTATGACACATTTTCAATACAATGAAAAGCCATGGCAAACACATTCTGTAAGTGGGGAAATATGATAATTTAATCCTCTTAAGAGCATATGGTATCTACATATGTGCATGTTGAGAACTGTATATAGTAAAACATAGTACAATACTTTGGTCTACAGGGAATTCAAATTTTGAGACACCCTCACTTCTACACATGATTTATAAGGGTTTCAAAATCTCTTAGGTCCAAATAATTTGTATCACACTTATTAACATTTGATTATTATTACATCAGTAGAAAAATACATGTTCTTTTGAACTAATTGTTAGGCAGTCAGTTAGCCAAAGCAGAATTAAGGGGGAAATACAAAGATATTTTGATTGATCTCAAGTCTGCTCTTATGTGATATTGGGATAAGCAAGGAAGTGAAACTATGTTTTTTTTTAATTTTGCAGACAAGTGATGTAATAGCAAGCAATGTGCTTGTGTTTGCTTGGGAGGTAAATGTATCTTCATTACTGAGTAAAGAAGATTATTTTCTTGAGTGGGCATTTTCTGCTGCTGAACAAGTGTGATAGAGGAATGTAAATGACAGTCAAAATTATGAAAAGTCTAGAAAAGTCTGAAAAAGGACTGGAAACTTTTAGAATCATCCACAACAACCAGTAATGTTTTAGTATCTTTTACCAGCAAGATATTGTGAAGGATTATTCACTGGAAGCCCATTGTAACAGAGTGTTAGCTAGGTGGGTTTCAAATATCTCACTTACATACCAAGACTTAATCACACACCTGGGCTCACTTGGGAATCTCCAGATTCTAGTTCTCATAGTCCCAGCTGAGCAAGGGCTGTCACACAATGTGAGAAGGTAGCTGATTTTTATTTTTTTTTTAAACAATACATTCTTAAATGTTTGGTTTTCTTTAAGGCAATATTAATAAACCTTACAGCAGATAAACTGGAAAGTATTGGAGAGAGGATGGATGATTTGGAAGTTAAGAGACTTGCCGTGAAGTTGCGTAATGCATTTGTTTTGCCAGAAATGCTGTCCATAAAAATCCCTTTAATTTCTTTTAACCATGAATGAAAGTCGTTAGTCTATCAGCCATGCTAATACATTTGTTATTAGGCTATGATATTAACCAGAACAACAAAATGATCCTAGTTAACAATAACCCCCCTTTTGGCAGTTATGTCTGATCCATTTTTCGTGCCAAATCTGATGTGTCACAAGTACACATGAAAAAGAACAAACCAGACATAACCCTATGGGAGATTTTTCCATTTTCTGAACAGCAATTAGGCATACAATAACCATTTATCCATTCAGAAAACTGTTTCCCTGTCACCCTTTTCCTTCTTTATGAACGGGAAAATATGACAATACTTTTTTTTCACCTACATTTTTACCTTGTGTTTTCAGACTTGCTGGCCACTATATTGGGCAAGGTGTGTTCTGATACTTTTTCAAGATTCCTAAATTTTTTGTGTCTCTGTTCTGGGTTGCAAGGAGCAGACTATGCTGAAATCTGGTTGTGATAATGGCAATTTTGATATGATTTTTGTATTCAGCCTTTAACATCAATTATTTTTTCTTTTACTGTCTCTGAGGTTTTTATTTGCCTTTTTTTTACTTTGTTTTGTTTGTCACATCATCCATTACATGCAGTCATTGATAAGAAGAGAAAAAAGAAAGAACTTAGAAAAGAAAAAGTCTTTGTAACTCCAGGTGTGTTGTCAGTTGCTGCTCAGCTCTGTTCACTGCTGGTTTTGTTTTTCACTGGTCAACTAACAAGAACATGTAACATAAAAAATACATAAAACAAAATTAGTAACTACTCAAGAGAAAAAGGAGTAGGGGAAAGATATATTTTATGAGGGCTTTGGAACTGGCAGCTTAAAACACTAGCTACAAGTTTGTTTTATTGTTATTTGGTTTAAACTTACAGATGGATAGATGGGAGGAAAGGCAACTTATGGTATTTGTTCCTGTTATGCTCATTATTTTATAACCTTGAGCTTGGTCCAGGTATGGTTGTTAGTGAAAAGAAAAAAATCGTTCCCCACATCATGAGACAGAGGAGGCTGTTCTGTGTAAATTTCTATTCCCATTCTGTTTCTGGTGGCTATAAAGTATTTTGTTCACTGGTGAGAAGGTCAGTTTCCCACAAAAAGATCTTTACTTCTGTTGCTGCTTAGCCATGTTTTGTGATATACTTAGCAATGAAGTAGGACATTCAGATTGCAACCTATGTCCCCAAAGCATTGACGAACACTCATATTCTTTAGTATCATTCTCCTAGTTGGCATTTCCCAGACAACAACTTTTGGTTTGTAGCTGCTTCTGTTATGCTTGCTTATTTTTGAGTACAGGGCCAGAATCAGTCCAAAACCAGCCCTATGCTTTTCAGGAACAGTCTAATCCAGGAAAACTGAAGTAGCAGGAAAGACAAAACTGTACGTTACATACAACAAACATGAGCAGGAGCCTGCTTTTTCCAGATGGTCTTTGTGCTGGTATTCTGATCTCCAACCCCATTTTCGACTCTCATATTACTTACATACTTGTCTTTTTGTCCTGAGATTCAGATAACTTGGAATTCCAACTGACATGATTCATCTCTGTTCAGGCTGTCTGCAAATGCCTTCATTGATTGTAAATCAGTGTAATTTCTCCTTGGATTCTTCTACATCTTATCACATATTTTGGGTTATGGTGAACCGGAAACTTCCTCAGTGAATGATAGATATCAGCTAGATATTTGGTGTGCTTAATCCTAGAAGTGTTCATCAGTGCCTCTTTTGTAGTCGTAGACATTTTCCACAGGTTTGGAGACAAATATTTTATCTTTTTTTTTTTCTCTCCAAATTTTTAAATGTGTTTGAACAATACATTCATGTGGTGGCAACATAAACCCTTTGACACTTAGGTGTACATGTTAAAAAAAAACAACAAACCACACACAAAACAAAATGTAAAGAATGGGGACAGGTAACTTGTAAATATCTGAACTTCCTGACTAGATGTGTTTGTTGTAACTGAATCTTTTTCATACAGCTGACTATGAAGAAATACTTCTGAAAATATATGCAGGAAAAGGAAATAGAGGAAAAAGAATAGAATATATCTTCAGAGTGTTAGAAATTAATGCCTTAGAAAAGGAATTCTAGCTTCCTAGCAGTGAGGGTAAGTAAAATAGCTAACAGTGGAGGTGGTAAGTGCACACCCATGGAGTCTACTTCGGCTATATTTCTGGAATATATACCTTTGGGAAAAATCTACACTACAGGAGATCAGACGAGACTGTCATTGTGTCCTTTCTGCTTTTAAGTGTCTGAGAAAAGCTTTAGTAGCTAAAAAAGGCTCTATGACCATGAATGAGAGTAAGAGATGTGGCTAATGGATCCACAGCTGACTAAACTCGTGTTCTTCCAGAGCAGGCTGAATGTCTCCACTGCACAGCCACACTGCTGAAAGGCTCAAAAATCCCCTGAAGCTTATGAACTCCTGAGAACACAATACATTTAGCATTTTGTGCTGTGTTCCCACCTGGGTTTCAGCTATAAAATGTCATACAGAATACAGAGTCTGAAAACGAAAGGCATGAGTCTCTCAAAGCCTAACAGAGCTGTCAATAGAATCTATGGTACAAAGTCGGATGTAATATTTGGTATTTACCTAGATCATTTTAGGTTATGACATTAACATGTGCATCTTTGTGTGAATTTGAGCCTGGCCACTGGGTGGGGGTGGGGGTGGAAATTGAAAAGCAAAAACCTGTTTCTGATATCCCTATGGATTCCAGACATTCTTTAATTAATTTTTAAAAGGCAACATGTACAAAATAAAACTGTACCTGTTCTGCTCAAATAGCTGTTTTTAATAATACAGCTGGATATCTTTTTTACACACCTTTAGGAAGCAGTGTACTACATTCTTCAGAACCAGCTGAGAAACTAAGATTAGCCTGAAACACTTGCGGATTAGCAAATACCTTACCGGAACTGGTTATTCTGCCCCTTAAAAGCAGAACAACCTAGAGATCCTTTCCAATGGAAGGGAAATTACTTCCTAACATTCTACTACATCCTGAGTTTTGGCTGCTTTTTGAAAATATGCAACATAAATTCAGCTCTGCAAATGATTCCGTGCTTTCATGCCAAATTACCAGGTCATTTAAATTGAAACTGTATGCTATTGCACAATTAAAATTACTTATGCTAGTTTTATAATTTCTTCAATCTGTTCTCTAACACTAACACAGTGGATAATCATACTCTGGAAAATCAACATCTTTCCTTTATTTCCATTTTGTGGAGAGAATGTTATCAAGCATCAATGTAGCTGCAGTGAGGTTTCAGAGAATATTTCATTTACAATGCAAGCAGCTTGATTCTTTCTTTTTAACACCATATTTTTCCTGTTAATTCCCTTCCCTTTCATTTTTCTCTTTTGAGTTCTGCCCATACTGCTTTGTAACTAGCTTTCCAGGCTTCAGATGCCTGAGCATTTAATAGTTCACATTTGGGAGCTGGTGAATGGCTCATTTTGCTGGCTGAGGTACATAATGCTTGTAGCAGTATAGGCATTTATGATTGATCAGAATTTAGTAGCTTCTGAGATTCAGCAAACATCAATCAAAATTGCTGTGGTCACTTTAATATCAGTTAAGATTTTAGATAGATAAATGGAAATAATTTTATAATCATTAACTTTGCATGGTAGACACAAGGGGAATTGCTTGAGGAGATAGCCTGAGAGGTTAAATGTGGAACTTCACTGCTTTTACTACATTGTCTAATTGCCTAGCTGCATGCCATCTGTTCCTCTTCCTCCCTCCAGGCAAAAGGGCATTATAGCAGAGCCAGGAGTAGAAAAGGGTGGAAATGGAATACTATACATAGAGAAAATAGCAAGAAAAGCAATTGTAAATGTCAACAATCAAACACAAATCTATTTTGGATTGTAAATTAACACAAGTAGAGAACTACATCTCTCAGCCTCAAACCCTTTTGTTTCTGGGTAATATACACAAGAGTAATATGACAGTCCCAGATTCAGACTCCAGCAGCTGCAAAAAAGTTCTGGTGCCACAAAGTCAATGGTAGATCTTTTGCTGATTTCAGAGTCAAGAGACCACTCTTGAGTTTATTCCTGTCTCAACTGAATAGTTCTCATGAGATCTTAAACTTATCACCCAAGTTCACTGAAATTCCTTTACATCCTGAAAAAAA
>VZRU01000897.1:154975-177591 GCA_013398155.1 Pedionomus torquatus
TTCGTTGTAAGTTTACTGTATGCCCTCTTCCCCACCCTAAAGATCTTGAACCTCACCTTATCATGATCGCTGCCCTTGAGCTTCACATTCCCCACCAGTCTCTCCTCATTGGCTCCTTTATGACTTGGAGAAGAAAGTTACTTCAGTGCATACTAGTAACCTCCCGGGTTGCTTATGCCCTACTCTTTTGTCCCTCCAACCTGGTGGCTAAAGTCCATCAGGGCTTGCAAATGTGAGGCTGCTCCTATCTGTCTACAGAGGACCTCCTCCATTTCACCTTCTGGGAATGTTGAGTTTGGAGAAGTGGACGCTGAGGGGAGACCTCATTGCTCTCTACAGTTACCTGAGAGGAGGTTCTAGAGAGGTGAGTGCTGGCTCCTTCTCCCAAGTGAATAATGACAGGACCAGAGGAAATGCTCTGAAGTTGCAGCAGGGGAGGTTTATATTGGATATTAGGAAGACTTACTTTACTGAAAGAGTGGTCAGGCACTGGAACAGCCTGCCCAGGGAGGTGGTTGAGTCACCATCCCTAGAGGTATTTCAGAAACTTGTAGATGTGGCATTGCAAGGTATGGTTTAGTGGCATGCTCTAGTGGCTGAAGTTGTAGGGTGTGGGTTGTGTGGTTTTGGCATTTTTTTGGTGTTTTTTTTTNNTTTGGCTTTTTTTTTGTGTTTTTTTTTTTTTTTTTTGGTTGGTTGGTTGGTTTGGTTTGGTTTTTTGTTGTCAGTGGGTTTGTTGGGTGTTTCTTTTTTTTTGGTGTATGGTTGATCTCAGTGATCTCAGTTGTCCTTTCCAACCATGAAAATTCTGTGAAATACTATTCCTGGTTGGGTGGTCTGTAGCAGACAATCACTGTAATGTCACCTGTCTCTGCCCTCCCTTTAATCTTGACTCAAAAGCTCTCATCCATCCTGAAGTGGAGCTCCATGCACCCCAGTTGGTCCTCTTCGTCTCCCCTTCCTGTCCTCCCTGAAGAGCCTGTATCCTTCCATTCCAACACTCTAGTCATAGGAACCATCCCAACTCATCTTTGTGATGCCAGTAAAAGCATAGCCATGCAGGCATGCACCTCTGTAACTCTTGCAGCTTGTTCCCCATGCTACATGAGTTTGCAAAAAGGTATTTAATTTGGCCTCCAATGAAGTTGACTTAGTGGCTATTTCCACTGACTTGTGGCTGGAATTCCTTTGTACTGCACTCTGTATTCTCTTCTGCTGACCTACAACTCTTCTCCAGGCTCTGAGCATCTATTATTGGTATTGGCAGCTCATGTTTTCATGTTAACTTCTCTTTTCTTCCTCCTTGCCTTCAGTGTTGCTGCCCTCCTTCCTGCTTTGCCAGAGACCAGGAAGTGTTGAGAACCCTTGTCTTAAGTGTCTGTTTTATAGTGAAATCCTGTATATTTGTGCTATTCCTGATCTTGACCTGCCTCTGGTCATGCTCCTGCAGCTCATAGATGACTACTGTAACAATGTGCTGAATTTATTTTTAATAAAATTTTGTTTGCATTGTGCTTATCTGCTGGTTGAAAGTAGAAGTTTGCTGGTGATACGCAGATCTGCATGCTAGCCGTGAGCCTCAGACTACAGTGGACAAGACAAAAGTTTAGGAAGAAAAGGCAAGAGATGCTAAAGTAGCTTGGTTGGTTTTGGTGAGCAGCTGTGATGCTCACCTATTCAAAAATGTTCCCTAGCATACCAGGGCCCTTGCTTTCTTCCCACCATTTCAACTGAGAGCTGTCACAGGGATATTCTTTTATACAGATCTCATTGGCTTGATTTAACTACACTTGACAGAAAAATAATACATTGTAAAAAGAGCCTTGGCCCATGATATAGTGACTAATTGTCCTCCATTTTCCTGATAGTGTTGGATGCTGATTTATGGGTTTCATGGATGCTAGGCTATAGAGCCATCTCAAAGGCCCAAGATGATATTGTGAGCTTGGTTGAAGGATGTTAGTCAAGAGATCCACTTTACCTGTGTGCTTTTCTCATCTCTAGTAAGAATCTGAAAGGAAAACCTGTTAGTTCCTCCAAATTCAGCAGTAAGGACTGCTGTAAGTTGATCTCACGTATCTAAGCACTATGGACCTAAAGTGCTTTCTATGATTCCAGGATTTTTCCATTAATGAAAAAATAAGGTGATTCTTACTCAAATCGGGAACACCTCCATTCTCACTCAGCTAAGTATTTAAAATAACTTTAACAATCAGAAAATAAAAGTAGTCAAAAGTTAATTGTCAGAAAGAAATTACTTCTGTTGAGTAATGTTATGCCCGCAACACGCAAATGTATTTCAACTTTGTATAAAATTCAAACAAAGTAGTAGATTTCTAAATATATTAATAAGTATTCCACATCTTCTCATAAGTGAAAACGTACCTTAGTGATATACATTTTTAATTTTGCAATTTAGGTCCTGGCATAGTATGAGTTTTAAAGAGAAAGTCATCAAATTTCAAGGAACTTTTTGACATATAACAATATTCTCTCCCTAAGTCATCTTCACTTTCTTGCCCACTTGTAAACTGTGTGAACTTTGATGAAATAGTTATTATTACTGTCTTTCACATTCAGATAATAAAAAATGTCACTATGCAAATACAAAATTCTTCTTTAGAAGAAATGAGACTTCTTTTCTGATAACTATTGAGGAAAAAAAGGTGTATGAAACCTATAAAAATAAGCTACAGTTTGCTTCCAAAGATAAGGAGGGATATATGCACACACATATATACATACACATACCCATATGTATGTGCACATATGTATATACTATTCTTTATATTTTTTTTTAGGCCCAGCATAAAGAGCCTAGTGAGCATGTAGAAAATACATAACTGGGAGGATATATTTTTATGAGCAGTTTGTGTAATTCACTTAATGGCCCAATAGAAAGTGCCACAAATCTTATGTCCAGGCAAGCTGATAGGCCCTGGAGGTTCACGTCATCTTATTGAAGCTCAACATTAAAATAAACATTCTAACATCTTTCTGTTCTCCTCATGTTGCCTAATTTTCCATGGGTCACTCAGTTCCTTTTGTTCCCCTAGAGGCCCCCAGAGCTCTCCCTGTGTCACCACCAGAACTTCACAGCTGACAGGGAGTTTTTACATGTTTGTATGTTTCCATGTTCAAAATGTTCAGTTTTATCATTTTGTTTTTCCCCCAGAGATTTACAGGGAGAGGGTACCAAAATGTGGAAAATAAAAACACTAGATGATGCAAGCTGTTGTGAATACCATGGGAGGAACTGTTAAGGTGGTGCTGACATTAAAATTTTGATACTATCTAGATCAAGAGAAGGGTAGCAATTTCTAACTCTCTGACTCCTGACATAAAGGTAGCAAAATGAAAAGTCACAGAACTGGTTTCTAAAGGTTTGCCACCACTGGGAGTTATCTCATAGCATAAAGGTATTTGAGCCGTCAATGTGATCCTAGGATGAGTCCAAAAAATGGCTCTGTTTTTTGGCACTACAGTGCAAAGACCACATTTCCTCTTCTATGTGGGATAACTGTAAAGAATCTCTACTGGGAGGTAGACTATATATATTAAAATCTGACATGAAGATAAACTACAATTTCCTAAGCAAATCTGTGTTCTCCTTAGAGTCTTTGAAATCTTTTGAATGGATGATTTTGTTTACCTTCCTTATGGGAAGTGGGCAACAACCATAATTCACCCACCAGTGAACTACTGTAAAAGGTCACTTCCTTGATTTCTATTCTACTTCATTAGATTACTCATGTAAAATTCACCCAGTCTTCTAAACATCCTCTTTTAACCCTTGAGTCTTTAGAGCAGTGAGCTCAAGACTTTCAGAATTTGATCTGCCCAGAGGCAAACATTTGTTCAGATTAATGGTCTTCCTCACAATATTTCATTTCACCACCACCATCTCCCTGCTGCTTAACCCACCAGATGGCCTTTCTGTTTTAACAGAATCCCAGGCTTCATAGATACCTGATTACAGAAATGGAAAATCTGAGGAGCTCAACCAGTTTTTTTAACACATTAGAGTTGCACAACTAAGATTTCTAAACATGCCATATTAGTATGGCATTAGTCATAAAATTAATGATGTCACTTTTATGTGTTTATGTGTTTACAGTGCAGACAGACATATCTTAGTTATTCTCCTAAACTCTGTTTTCAATTACTGAAGTTCTCTTCACTTAAAAGTAGCGTTTTTTAGGCTTGATTGATCTGGCTTGTTTTAGACATTTACTTTTGAATGAGATCAATTATGAAATAAAAACCCCCAGCTATTTTAATTAGATTGACATAGATTAGATGGGAAGTCCACATAACTAAGTCAGACTAAACATCTCCATTAGTCAGATGATTCACATTCTGAGAGATGCAGAATAAGTTATTCAGGTACTTTTTGTCCATCTTTCTTGCAAACCTGTTTGCTGAAGGCAGCTGACCACTTAAACCTCTGAATTAAGTGATTTTTTCAGACTACATAACATATATTTTATTGCTGATCTATGCAGACATTTGTCAGACTGTGTTATCCAAGTAATTGTTTATTTCAATGAGTTTTCATTGTACATTTTTGTAAATATTTTGAAATTTTCAGTGAGTCTAAATATACATATCTGTCTTTTTTGACAATGTTAATTTAAGTAACTTCTCACAAGTGTTAAAAGGCAGAAGAAATAGTTACTATTTTTAAACAAATTAAGGAAATCTGTTTTTAGAGGAGTAACTAAAATAAACCCTAGAGATGCTCTGGGAAATCCGATACTGGTTCATCTCTTAGTACAATCATCGCACTTTAAGATTAAAGATGCAGACTTTCTGCATGACAATATGACAGCATAAGCTTGACATATCTAAGTTAAAAGTTTCATAGATGGACTGTCCAGGTAAATCTGTATATCTAGAATGTAGGAAAATGCTTCTGACTCAGAGGAACTTGGACAACCTGAAGAAGCAGGCAGACAGTACTGACATATGGAGAGAATCAGGGAACCACAGAATTGTCAGAGTTGGAAGGGACCTCTAGAGTTCATCTAGTCCAACTCCTCTGCTAAATCTGGATTGCCTAGAGCACATCACTCAGGACTGCATCCAGGCGGGTCTTGAAGATCTCCAGAGAAGGGGACTCCACAACCTCCCTGGACAGCTAGTTCCTCACTGCAAATAAGATTTTTCTTTTCTTTGAAAGGAACTTTCTATGTTCCAGATTGTGCCCATTGCCCCTCATCCTTCACTGGGAACCACTGAAAAGATTCTAGCTCCATCTTCCTTCAACCCACCCTTTAGAAAGGAAAGAAAAACCTATATTAAGTTTAGGGTTTATATATTTCACATACTGATTTTGCCTTGAATAAAGGACATGCTTTTTATTTAATATTCAAGTCTAAACATTTGTGGATCAGGTGAGAAATTAATTTATTTTTCTTCCCTAAACCACATTAAATATGAACTACCATAAATTGTTCAAGCAAAGCACTGAATGAACCAGTGCAAGAAGATACAGTAACAAAATATTTTACACTCTAACCCCTGTTTAGCATAATAGGTTAAAAAGACATGTTACTCTTCTCAGCACAGAAAACTGAGTGTATGCATGTGTGTGCATATGCTGGCTATTGCAGAGGGAATTTAGAAGAGCAAGGAGAGGATCAGGAACATCATCTGGTTAGTAACACCGAAAGCACCTAGCACAGCTCTAAAGAGATTTCTAACCAAATCTTCCTAGTTTTCTAGATGGTGTTCTGCCTAGCACAGTAAGTCTTAGGCAGAAGTCCAAATGGGCAGTTCAGTCGGTCTCACAACTCTTGTCTGAAATTGGCTGTAACACAGGTCCAAACACTGTCATCTTTATTCAACAGAAATACAGGACATAACCACTTGGATTTTTGAGGCATGTTTTATATTATTTTATTGTTGATGCAGACTTTTAATATGTCAGTATAAATGCCCGTTTTCAATTTCTGCTAGTGCAATTGCTGTGATTTCATATAGAGTCATGGTCTCTTTAAGGCTTGTATGTACACATATTTACGAAAATCTGGTCCATTGTAAATAGTACTTGCCCCTGTGCTAGTTGCAGCCCATGGGAATTCAAACTTCAGACTCATTGTGGTCTGCCTGTAAAAGGCTATTTTGATGTTTTAAATAGGGAGGGTGGGAGCAGGTTCCCCAAATTGTCTCAGTTAGCTTGCTGGGTTAAACTGATAACAGTAACTAAATCTGATAACAGCATATTTATGCATTCCTCATCCAAATCCTAATGATTTTACTTTATTCATTTAGGTTCAGGTGAAACCTTGCAGAAATTAGTATGAATTTGGCTTGTTGGTGATTGGACTAGGTGAGGAAGTGGCTGAACCAACACATTTCAAGAATTTAGGGAGCTTGGTTGGTTGTTTTTTGCACATGGTGAAATAAAAAAAAATTAAAACATTCTTTTCCTTCACATACTGCTTGGGGTTTTTTTCCCTGACTGTTGTGAAGGTCAGTGTCACATAAACAGCTCTTTCCCCTTCAATGACACAATAGCTAACTGTTTGTCATGGGTGAAACAAGAAATAGATCTTTGAATTGGTCAAGATGCTTCTCCTTTACAAATATGTGGGGGGATACCACAGTGGAGTATGTGTCTTTTCTTCCTCATCATGCCAGGTTTGCTTTCAAGTACCATACATTATTCCTCAGAAGGACATTATACTACATTTAAAATAGCTCAATTAGTGTCAGAATGAATTGCTACGCAATGCTCAGATTTCCACCACTGGTTGACTGTGCTCAAAACTGTGAAAAAATGATGATGCCATTACACTTCCTCATCCCATTCTCCTTTCCTTTCATCACCTCTCATTTTCAATACTTTTTTGGTCATTTCATTTTGCTAGAATTTTTTATGTGGATGCTAACTGGCTCCTTAACTTGCAGGTTGTGAAATAGACCAGTTCAGAAGCTCATAAGCAGAAATGTAGTGTCACTGGAAGTTTGTGACAAACCTGCTGATTTCTTACATGCACACTGGAAGTACTAAGAAATGAGGGCCCACATGCCACTCAGATCTCCTTACTTCTTATCACCACTAAGGATGAGCATGTGCAAAGCAAGCTGGAAACCATAGTGTGTGGTTTTGGTGAGGGGAGTAGCATTTTAAGTTTTTTGCTTTGGCTTTACTCTGGACACAGTTTTAAGAATATGCATAAGAACTGATGGTAAACTAATGGCGTACATCAGTATTTTAAAAGAGTTTCCCTCTATTCAAGTTGCTTGCCACCACTGAGTCAGACAGACTTCCAGGTCTGTAGGGTGACAAAGAAAACCATGTCTGAATGCCCAAATTGTTCCTGAAGCTCTGAGGAGTGTGGCAGGTGGGCTGCCACTGACCATGAAAACAGTGACTGCCTAAGAAATATGCTTTTCCTACATCTCCAGCTAGGGAAAGATGGTGCAGCTGCAGCTCTTGCACCATCATTTAGGTGGAGCCAAGTCATTCTTAATGGAGCCACATGTTCATTGAAGTTAATGGTAGTCACTAAATAGGGTTAAAATTCTCTCTTTTTCATCTCTGAACACACCTGTGCAAGACCAGATGCAGTTTAGTGCTTATTACTGGGAACTTATTTTCTAGGAAATGACCAAGATACAGAGTAAAAAGAAACCTAAACCTGATAGTCAGATTTCTTTTAGACTTCTTTTTCCACAGGTTTCTTTAGCTTCAATTTCAATTTAGATGCTAATCTCATTTTTCCTTTTGGGGGACTGTGAATTGAAACCTGTGTGATTTGAAGCATAACATAAGGGCGCACTTATATTAAGATCCTATTATAAAGTGGATCATATCAACATAAACAGCAGCTATCAGGGTCTTAGTGCTGCAGAAACATTTCACATGACACATTAAAGGAAGAAACTATACAGACAAAGATCCTGGTTTCTTTTACTTGAGCTCCAATAAGCTGCCACTGCAAAACAGAAAAAGAAAAAGGGGTGAGAGGTAGGTGGGTGGAGGGGAAGAGTACAAGCAAAACAAAGAAACCAAAAGGAATGGAGTAAATGAGTTATTGCACTAAAATGGAAGAAAAAAAAAAGAGAAGAGCCTGCCAGATATAAAATAGGGTAAAATCTTTCTTCTTAGATAGATTAAAGTAAATCCCAATAATTCCAGTGTTTTTTGCCAGTTGTTTTAGATTTGCCCTAGTCTAAGTGACAGATGGAATTAGTCAGACTTTACATCATTTGCACTTTGAGCAGAATTTGTCTTGGTATCACTGCAACAGGGTAGCCTGTCTTTCAGCACAAAGAATCCTCCTATTGATATTAAGTCCTTTTTCCCTTTGCTTTTCCCTAGCTCTACTAATACTAGTTTTAAATGTCCTTTATTCACACTCTTCCCTATTCTCCCCCAATTTATGTAAAAGAGTTTCTGAAACATACTTCATTACCAGTTTCCACTCCTACATTTTTAGATTTATTTTTACAGCCCTCCTACCTTTGCAATAATTCTTCTCAGTATTGATCCCACTATGCCAGTATCTACTGCTCCTTATCCCTTAGGCACTCATTCTGTCTTACCAAACCCTGTTTGTTCTTTAACAAATATGCTATCCCACTACAACCAGTGTAGAGCAGTTTTTCCCTTGTACTGCTTTTACTGACTTCTTAATGCAACAATTATCTCAGTTTTCTAAATATTTTTTTGAGTACTGTTTCCATTGTAAGCAAACCTGTCTTCCCAAGAACAACTCAAATATTGCCCTTTGGTCACATTTTCAAGTGGCAAGTGAAATACCATTTTCTGTCAGAAAGCTCTCCCTATCCAGCAGAGAAGTCTTGACACAAATGGAAAAGAAAAAAAAAAAAACAAAACTAGTTCCCTATATCGTCCTATTACCCATGTCTTACCTAAACTACACATCTTAGTCATTTGACAAGGACCACTAACAGATTACCCGTGAAAACCCAACAAAATTTCTGAAGAGGTTTATATACAGCATGCCCCTTTGAACACAGTAAAAGACAACAAAACTTCTGAATGCAGGGAAAACACCCTGGTCTGTGCACCTCAGGTGCTGCTCCAATCTATATAGAGGCCTAGCACGAGGCAGATGCAAACATTACAACTCTTGGTATCACCTGAAGGTGATTATTATGTCCAGCTGGACAGCACAGCTTTGTAGTTACAGAGTTGAACAGGGATTCAAAAACAGGTTGTTCTTCACAGATATTCTACTGACTCCCTCTTAGACAACAAACTAATCATTTCCCTTTTCTGTGCTTCAGTTTGTTTGTCCATAAAATTTGCTCTGAATATTTCTGTGGTTAATCTTCCATATATATAGCATGAATGGTTTGTGTACGGAGATTTAGTCAGGTGCATGCTTTAGCACATAAGGGAAAAGTCTATTGTTCACCTTGAGAAAAAATGTATTTTCTTACACAGAGTGTACATTGTTTTATTCAAGGCATAAATGCACACCATTTCAGTAACTATTCTGTCATTTCATTCTATATCTGTAGCAATCATACCAACCAATAAGAAAAGGAATTGCCACATTCTGCTTCTGTCCTCATTTTAACTGTTCATAAATTGCATTTGCACCTTCTAAGCTACTTTAATTTCTCATCTGTATGTGGTTTTGGCTATTTTTTCCTGGATAAATCTATTACATGTCGTACAGTATTTTGAAAAAGAATAAACTTGTATTTTTGAAAAAGAATAAACACAACAACATTAAAAAGAAAAATACTGAGTTATTTGGCCTGGTCAGGCAGTGAAATGACTAACTCTTACTTTTGATAAGACCTGCTCCCACTATGTCCCTAGCAGTCCTTTGCATGTCAAAAGCTATATGCACACAGAAAATTGAAGATGTGATAGTAACATGTGTCAGCATTTGGTGTGAAGAGTGAAGATGAGAGGGCACATGTGCCAGCATGTTAGAAGACAGGATTTGTACCCTGACTCCATGTAGTTTTTGAATGTTGCCTCTAGCTTTTGTTGGAGCTCATGTTTGAATGCTGCCACAATTATTTGTAAACCAGAAAGCTCTGCAGGGAGGCTTTCAGCTATGGTGAGAACCTGCCCAAAGAGCTGAATGCAGACCTGAAGGGCTACAGAACTGTCCTGGTTTGAGTGACACAGAACTAATTTCTTTCCTAATGCTTGGGAAAGACTCACTTTTAGAAGCCTCTAGTGTTTGAATTTGTGAAAATATATCTTTATAGCCAGCTATGCTATGTGGGTTTCAAGGTCTGACTGTTTTCAAGCTAGCCAGGTGTGGGGATGAGGAGCAAAAAGACCCAGGCACTTGACCCAAGCTGGCAAATGGGATTATTTCATACCATGAATGTAACATTCAATATAAATTAGAAAGTTTGCTGCAAATTTTTCTCTCCCTTAATGGCTGTGATCCAGAGAATTTCTTGCTACTGCTGCACCCCTGAGCCCTTCCTTTCCTCCCAAAGCTGTAGCACTCAGTGCCCAGCATTTGTTGTCCACTGCTGTGAGTGCACATCTTCCTACTGATAGAATTCGCTGAGTATGATCTTTGTATATTTAATATTGGTACTGGGATTGATATTGGTTCTTTAGTGTTATTAATGTTAATTATTTAGTCTTATTCTATTGAATCTGTTTATATTTGAACTCCTGTGTGCTGTTATGCACATTTTCATCTTAGTCAAATCTTGCTGTATTTAGCCATAGCTCTGTCTTCTGGGATTTGTCTTGGTCTGAAGCGAATTTACATAGAAATAATGTTTACTGGGGAACAGGAAGCCTCTTGGATGTGTGATTTAGACAAATGCTCCAGAAATTAAGTATTTAATAAGTATGCTCTTGGTAGAAAAGGCTGTGGGATAAGTCGTGCATAGCATCTGAAAGCTCACATAGTTTCAGGAGGGCAGAGAATTCAGGAGAGGCCACACTGATAGCATTTTCCAGAAATACCTTGACTCCAGAGGACACCAACAGCTGAAATTGTTTCAGGCAACTGTATGTGAGTGAGAAGTTTCAGCACATGATAACATCCTCAACACTGGACAGTCAATCAGCAGACCAGTAGCTTCTGAATTTTCCTGAATCACCCAGCTACACAAAGATGTGCTGTTAACATCTTCTACCTTTTAGCTCCTGTTAAGAAACCTACACCACCTACAAGTTCCCTTGCAGTCAGTTTCCCTGATGCCACTCAGAAAGGAGCCTTTTAGAAGGATATTTGCCCCTTCACTCATTTTCTCCATCTCACTGTCCCATTCATCAAGCAGGAACCAAAAAGGCATCTAGGGTTTTTTTTTATATATGTTTACTAGTGCTAATAGACCAGAAATAATTAAAGTAAATTTTGAAGTACGACAAATCTTTCTAATCCTTTTAAGCAAGAGGAAAGGCATGAAGTACTACTTTCTATGTGGCATTATACTTAGGGTATATGTTAATTGCCTTATTTATACTCCAGCTAAAAACCTCATATATGTTAGAAAAGTCATCTATGGTTCAAAACAAGTATCAATGAGAAGTTTTGGCTGCATAACTTTTAACAGCTAGCACAGAACAAGATAACCTCAGTATGAATACACAAATATTTGCTGCATGTGTTCAGCAGCAAGCAGAGCAAGCAGCAAGCACGAGACTTGCGATTCAGTTCTGGCCCCAGTTTTGATCTTTATCACAGTAAGTTATGCTTTCCATTGTTATTCAGGATGGTACCTACATTTAATTGGCTGTCTCCTTTAACAATAAGATGGAAGTTGCAGGACTGCCTGATTGCTTCAATGACATTCCCTTTTGATGACCTGCACTTTTATGAAATTGAACCTCATTAAATCAAAGGTCCTTGTCTATGTTACATTGTTACATACCCACTCCCTTCCCTGAAGGCACTTTCATTTGATATTACTTTTATTCCATTTTAATGCACTGTGAGTGTCAGAGTAGTCCTGCCACCTGATACTATTTTTGATGAAGTTCCATTTTATCATTTACAAATTCTTGGTGTGTTAAAAACTCTGATTGAACATCCCAAAGGGAAGGAGTCAGCTAAAAGTGAAAAGGGTGAGAAGATGATTGTCCCAGTTTGTAAATCCTGACACTTTTATTTCACAGATTAATTATTGCAAGTAATTTGATTTCTGGGGCTTTATGAAGTCAGCTGTATTTGCTGCAATTTCCTTAGAACATAACTGCCAGGTTTCAAACAGGCATCAGACCTGCCTCTCATAATACTTACAATCTCAGTTTTTTCCTATTTCATGTCACACATGCAAAATTCTATAGTTTATTTTAAATGATCCTTTTACAGAGGCTATAGTTGTTTGTTTTACCTGACACTTGCACAAACACATCTTAAGTGGCTGTTCAAATAATTAGGATGAGAAGAATTATCACTTATTTTTTACTTATCATACAGCAGTAAAATTATTGGGGTTGGAAGGTACCTCAACAGATCATCTAGCCCAACCTTCCTGCTCAAGCAGGGTCAGCTGCAGCAGGTTGCTAATGGCTGTGTCTTGCTGAGTTTTGAATACCTTCAAGGATGTAGACTCCACATTCTCTAGGCAGCCTGTCCCAGTACTCAATGTCCCTCACAATAAAAAACAAAACAAAACAAAACAAAACAAAAAACACCAAACAACAGAACATACAAAAGAATACCAGTTTTTTTCCTATGTTAAAATGAAATTTCTTGCATTTTACTCTGTGCTTGTTGCCTCTTGTCTTCCTCTTTTTCCTTCACTGTTTTTGTGGTCCTTTGCTGGACTTGCTCCAGTCTTTTGATGTCTCTCTTGTACTGGTGACCACAGCACAGGACTCAGCACTCCAGATGAGTAGAGAAGCGTCACCTCCCTCAACTCACTCACAGTACTCTGCCTCAGGCAGCTCTCAATGTTCCTAGCCTTTTCTGCCACAAAAAGTATATTTCTGGATCCTGGTAAACTTGGTCATTACACAAGTAATGATCAGGACCCTGGGATATATCACTAGTAACTGACCTCAGTTCAGCCTCTGGCTGAACCTTGCGTCCTGGTCACAATCATTTAAGCTGGCCATTCAGCCAGCTTTCAATCCACCTCACTATCCATACATCTAGCCAATATTTCATGTTTTTCAATGAGAATGTTACAGGAGATGGAGTTGAAAGTCTTGCTAAAGTTGAACAGCACCTGCTGCTCTCCCTTCATCCACCATGACAGCCACCTCATTATAGAAGTATAAGAAGTTGGTCAGGCATGATTTCCTCTTCATAAATCCCTGATGACTACTCCAAAGGGTCTTCTTGTCCTTCAAGTGCTTGGAATGTTTTTGAAGAGGATTCAGTCCATCACTTTCCATGGGATAAATGTAAGGCTGATTGGCCTGTGTCTCCCAGGGTCCTCCTTCTTGACCTTTAGGAAGACAGTAGTGGCAATTGCTTCCTTACAATACTCAGGAACCTCGCTCAGTTGCCACAAACTTTCAAAGCTGTTCAAGATTGTTCTTGCACTTACGGGTGCATATCATCAGGTCCCAGAGAGTTATCTCCAGTTTAAATGTTCCTTAACCAGATGCTCCTTGCCCTGGCACTTCTGAAGGCAGGTCTCACCCATAAAGACCAAGGTGAAGACAGCAAAGAGTACCTTGGCCTTTTACATGTCCTTTGTGGTCAGATGCCCTGCCCCATTCAGCAGCAGTCCCATATTTCCCCTCAACTTCCTTCTGATGCTTACGTATCTGCAGATACCTTTTTTGTTGCCCTTCCCATGTTTCACCAGATTTAACTACAGAAGGCCTTTGGCTTTCCTAACACCATACCTACATGCTCAAACACTGTATGTCTCTTTTTTCCTCCAAGGTCAATTTTTCTCTACTTCCACATCTTGCACAGTTTCTTTATGTTTGAATTCAGGTAGAAAGTCCTTGTTCACCTGTGAAGGCCTCCTACTTATCAGGAGGGACTGTTGTGTGCTTGGAGGAGGTGATCCTTGAAAATCAACCAGCTCTCCTGGACACCTTTACTCTGCAGTACTGCATCCCATGGGATTCTTCCAAGCAGACTTCTGAAGAGGATGAAGTAAGTTTTCCAATAGCCCAGGCTGTATTCTTCCATTTTAGTCTGCTCCCCTTCTTTCAGGATCCTTAACACCATCTCATGGACACCACAGAGTGACCCTGACTTTTACGGCCCTGATCAATTTTTTCCAATTTGTATGGGATCCAACAGAGCATCTCTCTCATTCCTTACCCTGCTCACTCTCAAAACCTCTTGTATTTCCCGTGCAATGCTGTAATATCTTTCCAGCATATATTGGTTTTCAAGTTTCTTATAAGGCATAGGGCATGTGAACATAAGGATTATTCTAGTTGTGTGAAGAAGGCCTCATCTACATTTTCCTAGTCAGGCAGTTCGATGCAGACTTCCACCACAATGTCAGTCATGTTGAGTGACATTCCTGATGTCTGATCCATTGGCTCATTTTTCATACATAGGTATGCAACTTCCTGCTGTCTTATGTAAAGTGGGATCTCTTCTTGCTGTGCCAGATGCAAGTTTAATAGCATGTATCCATCCACCAGAGCACTGCAGTCATGTGATCTATGTCACCATGTCTCCATGATTCCAATGAGATCATTACTTTGTAATTGCACACAGATCTTTAATTCATCCTGATCTCTTCTTGCTGTCCAAGAATCAAGTTTTAATAGCCTGTATCCATCTACCAGAGCACTCCAGTCATGTGAGCTATGTCACCATGTCTCCACGATTCTAATGAGATCATTACCCTGTAATCGCACACAGATCTCTAATTCATCCTATCTGTTTACTTCAGAGAGACAGCAAGTTATGCTGGTTTCCCAGAAAGGTCATGGAAAATTTCCATGTCTGGCTACTGTGTCTGGTAGCCACTTCTTGATTTATGTGGATATGTTTGTGTGGGACTCCCTTTTGCCCCATTTTGTCGATTCCAACACCTCTCTTGTTTACATCACCCCATAACCTTGTCCACCACTTCCTTCCACCACTGCTGGTCATCATCCCTCATTATTCCTAATTCAAAGGTTTCCTCACCAGGTTGGCTGGCCAGTAAGCAAAGATGCTTTTATGTTCTGCTTGATCAGATGCATCCTATCTCTTATAAGCCATCCTCAGTCCTCAGAGAGGATTCTGTGTTTGTAAAAAGCAAAACTGTGTTGTTAACAAAGTTTGACAACTGCAAAAATTATTTTTGACCCATGAGTATAGTTACTATATAAATGGATAAGAAATGCTAAAGACTAAAACTTTTGTCAAAGCTCCTATTTCTCTGCTGCAGGTCTCTTATGACAGCATAGCTTTTGTTACCAGATGTTCTTTTCCCTGAGGTTTGAAGCCACATGAGAAGACTGCATCTAATCTTAAGTTCCCTGTATATCATACTACATTGTGCTTCATATTGCTTGCCTTCAATTTCTAATTTGTACATTGGGTAAAAATGGTATCTCCTCTGACACAACAAATTAATCTAGCAAAACTACTAATACTATCTCTTTATAATGTAACTGTAACTGAGAGAATAGTTTAATTTCAAGCCAGTTTAAAGAACACTGAGAATTTTCCAGGTTTAAGTACCTGTGAATTTATTCACTTTCAGAAGGGATATGCACAAAACACACTGCACTGAATATAGCCATTGCACTGAAAAGAAATACAGAGCTGAACAGGTAGTGGAGAGTTCATAATGTTTACTATCACTTCTAGGTCCCTTCCCAAAATATGTAGAAGACAAAATGGCATTATGCCTTTGAGGTATGATTATAACCACATCATTAAATTGTGAACACAACTAATTTTATTATGTCTAGTCCTACATATGCTTGATATTGCATTTAATAATTTATGTAGTGGCTTTGTATTAGAAAAAGAATGGGGAGAGACTGAGAAAGAAAGACATATAGCCAACAGGAAAGATATCTTTGCAAGGAAAATTTATGATTCCATTTAAATGGAGAAGTTTGGAGACCTCAGAAAATTACACCTTGTTGCCTATCATGGTCTAGGATAACTAACTTCTGGAGATTCTCCTCAGCAGGGGGACCCCATAAAACAAAAATCCTGGCCAACATTCCCAGTTGGGGCAATCAAAAATTGCATTCATATCAAAGGAAAGACACTCCTTTTCTTCCAATATCAGAAAGAGATACAGAAGCCCACAAGAGGCCTTTTTAAAAAGCAGTTGCAAGGGGCCTTGAACAAGCAGATTTAGGAGAGTGAGGAACATCTGCTGTCTCCTAGAAAAGACTCTCAGGCTGGTGCATGTTCTTGTCTAAGACAATGCATGCAGACCTATGAGTACCACCTTCTTCAAAGGGCTGTCCTCCCCATATGGTAGCTCTTGCTCCAGAGGTAACTAGACTATTCAGAACATGCAGAAGCAAGATAGATGAGTTTCAATATACTCGACGTGTCTACTGTTTTTTGTGCCTGTACTAGTCCTGCTGTCTCTGAGACATGAAAATTAACCATTAATGCCTAAACCCATTGCTGTCTTTGGCCTTGAATCCACATGCAGGAAGGAGTAAGGTCAGATGGGGTAGTTTTCTGAAGCCCTGGGGATCTGCTCATGTTCACAATTTCTAAGGAAGGAGGGGGGCAGCAGATTAAACTCATTGCCCCTGTGGCACTCCATCACAGAGC
Source organism: Pedionomus torquatus (assembly GCA_013398155.1). Taxonomy (NCBI): domain Eukaryota; kingdom Metazoa; phylum Chordata; class Aves; order Charadriiformes; family Pedionomidae; genus Pedionomus; species Pedionomus torquatus. The sequence continues at coordinate 171,610 of VZRU01000897.1, forward strand.
AGGGAGGTTTTTCAGCCCTTGTCAGAAAAGCAGAAAGAAGGAAATAAAAAACTTGGGCTTGAATGAGAAGATCAGGGCAATGAAAGCAGCTGCCAGAATTGAGCCCAAAGGCAGAAGGTCTGCTAGTGACAGACGGTAGTGACCAAAACACTGCTGGAAGGAGACACCATATGCAATATTTATTTATATGAGGCTTAACAGTTACTATGTGTGCTCCTAACAAGCTGCTTGTAATCATGGTTCCTTCGGATATGATTTTAATTTTACTTGCCCATCTATATAGCTTCAGTAGTATGTGAAGGGTCTGGTAAATTAAAATCCTCCTTAGTTAATGCCCTCAAACAGTAGCTTATGTTAGGCTTTAAGTCCATAAAGAATGGAGGCAAAATCATTTGTTCCATGATCATCTACAGCAGCAGAATAGAAATATCCTAACCTCCAATCCTCTGGAAAAGAGTCAGCTGATTACTACATGGGATAATGCAAATGCTGTTTCTTTTCCCTGGGCTGTGTAAATCATACCTATGGTAGAAAATTACATTTTTCTTGGTCAATTCATAATATATTATATGTAATTTGTGGTTTAAGTCCACCCAGAATTTTCTCGTTTCGTGGTCTCTGATGAGGCTGGAGATAGGCTTGAGCTAGGGCTGCGATGAGGCGGCAGAAACTCTATTGAATCCATCCCTCCAGTTTTCACCCTGCAGTGGTAGAGCTGTCACATAAAGATCTGCTGCAATTACCTATCTGCTGATAGGTAAGATGATTTTTAGTATGGTTGCATATGTCCATTATATTATTTTAACACATTAAAACAGAATCAACTGAAAAAACGAAATTTCTTATGCAGTAGCCATCCTCTTCCTGATACCAAGCATTTAAAGTGTGAGCATGCCATGCCTAACATATGTACCATTTTCTGTTTAAGTTTTATCCCAAGTTCTTTTTTTTCTAAACTATCTTTCAATTATCTCCTTTCCTGTGAGGAATCTCAAACCAACACCACTCAGAAGTGGCTTGACAAAGCCTGAGAAAATAATAGTGCTATATAGGAAGGAACAATAATGATATTTTGTCTTTAATTTACTTCTTCTCTTCCAATGTGATTTGTAGATAAACTTACTACAGGTCCCACCCTAGAAATACTGTACCTAAGTGGTGGACATGGTAACCATTTAAAGCATGCAAATCTCAGCAGGAGTTCTCAGTGGGATTTCAGAATAGCTTTGCAATTCAAATGGCAGGTATATTTCACATTGGCAGAATGTAATTTCACTGTCTGGAATTTGGCCAAGATATCAGGGTTATGCTCTTATTCTCACAAAAAGAGTCTTGGGATTTTTAATCATCTCAAGCAGTTGGGAACTTGGTTTTATTTCTGAATTAAATTTAAACACTTCCCCCAGGACCCTGAAACAATGCTGAAGCACCTGTTCAGTAGAGGTTCAGGTGAACAAGCAAGTCATCAGATTCCAACACTACTTTCACTTGCTGAATTTTCATGCATGATGCCATTTCTTATCCAAGTCATTACAAGGTGTGACCATGCTGTGTATATGAGATCTGATGACAGCAGCCCAGCATATCTGCAGGCAGAGGAAGCACATGGTGGTGATGATCCCCCTCCTTCCACACCTAACTAAAGTTTTCTTTCAGACTGAGAAAATGTCATTAGCAAGAGTCTCAAAAAAGCTCTGGATGTCCAATTCGGCTAATCAGTACTAGCATAAACAAAGTAGCAGTGCAGTCATGCACAACAGAACCAAGAAAGCATATGCAGTTTAATGCTGACAAATAGCACAACATATTTTAGGGCAAAGAATAAAAAGTGGAAATATTTGTCAATGTAGAGGATCTTCAGCATACTGAACAAGAGTCCTTTCTGCAGTAATATGACGAAAGGCCCCCAAGCCATCAGCACAATGTGCAGCTGTGTGATGAAGGGAAACAGAAGGGTGGGTTGTACTGCTGGAGGAATACATTATCAATCAAAGCAAGGGCAAATCCAGGACACCTTCTGGGGAAAGACAAGTACCAAGAAAACTCTCCTCCCTCAAGCTTCCCATCTCCTTCACTCATGAAACCCTTTATTAAAACTTTCATTTTTGGTCAATCTATTATTTCTTGAAAGACTGAAGATCAGTCTATAGCTAACAGCTACCTTCATTTCTACTGCTATCCATAGAGTGAAATCTGGATTTTTGGGGTGTCTATAGCTCAGTTTGTATGGAGCAGGGAAAAGGGTGGAGAACATTTTGATCAGTTTTAAACATGTATTAAACTGAGACAGTTTCAAAATCAGCCTGGTTCCCTGCATTGCAGAAAAGCTTTCAGGAAGGAGACTGGGAAGGTGGAAAGAAAAGTCATTGCTGGAATGTCTTAACCAACCTATATAATTACATACGTGACTGAAGAGGCAGTCTGCCTTCATCTACAGTTCATGGCAGGAAATTCTGTTTGATCGTAACTTGAAGGAAACAGGAATGTATAGTAAGAGAGAATAGTTAAACAGTTTTTCTCGGGATTGAAGAAGTAGCAACTTCATTGAGTAAAGATGGGCAGGAGGGAATGAAGCAGGCTGGTTTAGTTAGAATGTTTTGCTTGATCTACGAAAAGAGGCATCTCCTTGTTAGTATATGTTAGACTTTTTAAGATGGGCACTTAAATATTCAGCTCCCTGGCATCTCCTTAGCCTCCCAAAAGTGAGGAGGGTGAGGAGGGCAAGGAGATATATTAGTGAAGCTCTTCTGTAAAGAGCAGCAGGAAGTAAATATATGCATGCTGATAAACTGGATCTATTAAGAAAGTCCCACAAGGGAAGGAAAAGGGTTGAACTGAGGAAAATGTAAGAGAAACAACAAGGAAAATAGTAAGTTGCATGGCAATTCTTGAGTACTTAATATACCGTAGCCTCTCAACATGCAATTTGCTCAGGCTCAGAGACTACTCTGCAAAACACAGAGTTAAATGGAGAAGGCAAATCATACAGATAAAGGACCATAAGATTAAGAGCCTTCCTGGGGTGACTTTGTACTGTAATTGGGTATCAAAAACATTTACACAGTGATCTATATTGTGTATATAACTTTATACGTACACCCAGGACTCTCAAAGCTGGGAAAATGCAAGTCTGTCTCCAGATTATTTTATTTCCAAAATATTTTTTCTTCTGCAAAAAAACAAGCAAAGAACCCTAGCATAATAATACCAAAACCCTCTACCCACTGGCTAAAAGACACTTCTGGAAAGCTGGCCCAGCTGTGAGCCACTGCTGGACCACACATGTATCCTATTATGCCAGTGATAGAATCATACAATCATTTGGATTGGAAGAGACTTTTAAAGATTGTCTAGTCAAACCCCACTGCCATGGGTAGGGACCTCTTCCACTAGATCAGTTTGCAAAAAGCTCTGTCTAACCTGACCATGAATGCCTCCAATGATGGGGCATCCACAATTTCTCTAGATAACAAATCTCTGTGTCTTGCCACCCTTATCATAGAAAATTTCTCCCTTATATCCAGTCTAAATCTGTCTCTTTCAGTTTAAAACTGTTTCCCTCTGTCTGTCTCTATGGGCCCTGGTCCTTCACCTTCTTTCTTGTAAGCCCCCTTGAAGTATTGAAAGACCACAGTAAGCCTTCTCTTTGCTGGGTTATGCAACTCTGCAGCTCTCCCAGCCTTTCTTCATAGGAGGAAAATTCCATAATTTTAATGACCTTCCTGGGGACCCTAGAGCTGTATGCAGTCCCCAAGTTCTTCTCTGCAGAGATGTTATCAATACATTCCTCATATTCATTGATACTGAAGATTGACCTGACTCAGGTACAGAACCTTGCACTTGGTCTTACTGACTTTCACAGGGTTCACATAAGTGCACTCTTCAAGACTATCAAGCTCCCTCTGCATGGGTTTCCTTATCTTAAGCATATCAACAGTACCACTCAGCTTGGTACACAAACTGTTTGAGGGTGTACTCAATCCCCCTATTTATAACAATGATGAAGATATTAAAGAAGATATTAAACAGTACCAGCCCTGGTATGGACTCTTCATGATCAGCACTTGTTACAGTTTTCCATTTGGAGATTGAGCCATTGGCTGTCTCTAAACACCTTTTTACCTGTCATATGCTTCAACATAGCTTCTAGGAGGTTTTTTTTTCCATGATATGGGGTCCTCCTTTTTAATTTTTTTTTTTAAATGTTTGTGAAAGTCCCTTTTCTCCAGTCTCTGGGGACTTCATCTGACTGCCGTAACTTTCCAATTTTGATGGACAGTGGCTTAGCAACTACGAATATTCCAACCAACAAAATAAAACATCCAAACTGCTCATGAAAAGCCTAGCAGTCCCAGACTTGAATTTGAGTGAGCAAATAGTAGTACTGACAATTTTCCTACTTTCTGTTGCTACCAACAACTTCTTGAAAATCACATCAATCAGCGAAGGTGGAAAGATTAAGATTTCTGATGCACCTAAAGTGCTTTAGGTGAACAACCTGCAGGGAACAGCCAACCTTTAGGAAGCCCAAGAAGTCAGATGAAGGATTGTAATCCTAGTCTGTGCCCTGCAGTGTTTGCAGAAGGGGTTGTGCTTATGTTCAGGTAGGCCCCGTGAGCCAGTAGTGGACTGAGGGCTTGTTTCTGCCTCCCATGCTGCAGCAGACAGAGCAAACATAGTGGTTTCCTTGAATTATATATGGCACTTCAGCGGGACTTTTTTGATAGCCAGAGAGCAGATGTGATGTCAGCTGTGAAGGCCTAACCCCGCGTAGAATGTGGGAGTCCTAATTTAGGAGACTGTCCTCTGCCTAGTTCCTCAATAATTTTTCAGGCAGGTGTGCCTACTGGCAGCATCTTGCACAACATCTAGAATTGCAATGGAATTGGCAATATGCGGAGCTACTTGCTGTGCTGTCTTCACATTGTATACAGTTTCAGCAGTTCTTCACTACATTGCTCTCTGGGTGACTGGAATATAAAGAATATCTTGAATTTCCTAATTTTGATGAGTTTTCTTCAACACTCTCTAAATAGTTGTATGCCTGGCCATACCACTGCTTAGGACTTCAATAGAAGTGGTAAGTCACTGCAATAACATTAAACATGAAAAATTCACTTGGTATTAGTGAATATAATGTGTACAATTCCACAGAATTTAGAAGTTACTCATCTGGTTTTCCTGACTGACACCTTAGAAATTCTCTGTACCATGTATTTTTTTATGTATCCTGACAGTTTGTGACATGTATAGAGACTTCTCTGTTAAAAACAACCTCCCTGTCCTGCCTGAAACAAAAGGATGTGGACACACACAGAAAGAAGGAAGGAAAAAAAAAAAAGGGGGGNTTATATAAATGATTCTTTTGTGCTGTCAGACCCAATAAAGGACTCTAAACTCCTGCATACTTCTCCATGACCCCTTCATGAATCAAAGGAAGGAAGTAGACAAGTACAAAACTACCACAGTCCCTTGGCAGCTTTCGCTACTTAGCAGCTTTTCTTCAGTGCGAAACACTTTGCTCAGGAATGTGCTGATGTCTCCTCTCTCTTTGGACATCTCCACAGGTTATCTTCTATGTATAGTATCAAGGATGAGTGGTCTATCTTCATCCTCAGCGCTTCTCACAGTCCAGTACCACCCAATTGATGTATGTAGATCACTAGATCATCTCATCCAGTCAGCTCCATGGCATATCCTTATCTCACAGTTGCCACATTTTGAAATACTACTCCCACTATTTTCCCATGCTGCTCATCACATGGGGCCAAAGCTTTCCCATAAACCTCTATAATGTTGCTTCCTTATCATATTTTAATTATGTTCAGCAATATGCACTTTAAATTTTCTTATCTTTCTCTGACATCAGAAAAAAAAAAAGCAAAACACTTTGCACTGCAGATGTGCTGCAGCCATTGGCAACATTGTGTCACTGCTTCCTCATATTTTTTCATCTGCCTATATCCATTCAGAGTATTGTAA
>VZRU01000897.1:189343-240845 GCA_013398155.1 Pedionomus torquatus
CCTTTTCCTTTCTTCACAGAATTGAAACACAAAACCCCATTACTTTTACTAAGTTAACAATGACAGCTGATATTCAAATTGAATACATCCTCATATTCTTCATATATAGTGTAGAAAGATCACTATTACACCACATAATGATTGGTATGGAAACTGAAAGACAATTCTACCATATCTGGTTGCCTTAAGTGTAATTCGTTTAGCAGAATAGTCTAGTGACAAGACAAGGGGTAACGGTTTTAAATTGGAAGAGGGGAGATTTAGATTAGATCTTAGGAAGAAATTTTTTCCTGTGAGGATGGTGATGCATTGGAATAGGTTGCTCAGAGAAGTTGTGGATGCCCCATCCTTGGGAGTGTTCAAGGCCAGGCTGGATGGGGCTTTGAGCAACCTGGTCTAGTGGGAAGTAGGGGGATTGGAACTTGATTTTTAAGGTCCCTTCCAACTCTAACTGTGATATGATTCTATGATTTCAAATAATTTTTGTCTTCATTTTTTCCTGACTGGGTACATATTGTCCTAGCTCTTAAAAGGCAGACTACTGAGGTGAAGATTGTATTTGAAAACCTAATGTAGCATTTTAATAATTTATGTTTATCCATGGAACTGACATTATTTGAAGACCTAAGATACTTCACTTTCCAAGTACATAAAATTCCTGCACCAGCAATGAGAATCTATGAACACTGGAACTCAGATCTGTTTCTTGTCCAGGGCTAAGTTTTGTCCAACCTGGGTTCAGTCCAGTGTAATACTGATGCAGGAAAAAAACAAACAAAACATTCCTCTAGGAATTTTATTTAAAGAGTGACAGCTGTTTGAAGGTACTTAGGAGCTCAGAACGTCAAAAAAAAAATCCTAGGAGAGTAGGATTAGTGAGCAGAGGACAGGTTAGCAAGTCCAGTGTATATAAAGTATACATGTGGTTCTGTAAATTTTATATGGATTTTACACCTGGACATGTGCTGTCAACTTGCACATGTGTAGAATATATTTTTAGGCAGTGAACATTTGCTTTACCTTTTGTCTTTCATTAATTTTTCATATCCAAGTTATCTTACTCTCTTCCAGCTGTGAATACATCTCATGCCACATTTTTGGCACCCTTTTAGTAGTCACCTTGATGACTAACATCTGCAATACTCCTGCAAAATGAATGTGTTATAATAACCTAATCAATAGGAAATCACTGCACAGATTGGAATATTGTTTAATTAATCTTTCTATGTATGCTTTTCCAAGTTTTATGCAGTTTTTAAAAATACATGAATGAAGCAGGAAGAAAGGGATGCAATGTTATTGTCACTCAATACTCCATTAAGGAGAATCTCTACCAAAGCTTTTCTAACTGCAGAATCATTTTCTTACTCTGTAGCATACAGTTTTCATGAGGTAATGCTGTGAATTTCAGAAAAGCATATGCATACATACACTCCTTCTGTGACATATGAACTAGAGCTAGCAGAATTATTAAGTAAAAAATTGAGACAATTAAGAAATATTTCTTAATTTTATCATAAAATATTTAGTTAACTATGTGATGCTCACTAAATCCATTAAAGACTATGTTGAGAACATTTAAGGACTGTTCTGATTTGGGCCAGACTGGCCACTGACATGAACAACAGAAAGATTTGTCATTCTGAAGTGTGAAGGTCAAGATAAGGACTGGATAAGATCACTCATCAATTAATGTCCTGGGAAAAATAGACTTGGCTTGGGAAAATAGTTTTAATTTATTGCCAGTCAAATAAGAGTAGGATAATGAGAAATAAAACCAGATCTTAAAACACTTTCCCCCAACTCTTCCCTTCTTCACAGGCTCAACTTCACTCTAGATTTCTCTACCTCCTCCTGCTGAGTGGCACAGGGGGTTAAAAAATTGGGGTTGCAGTTAGTTAATCACGTTGTCTCCAGTGCTCCTTCTTCCTCACACTCCTCCCCTGCTCCAGAGTGGGGTCCCTCCCACAGGAGACAGTCCATGAATTTCTCCTGTGTGAGTCCTTCCCACAGGTTGTAGTGCTTCAGGAACAGACTGCTCCAGTGAGCATCCACCACAGGGCAACAAGTCCTGCCAGCAGACCTACTCCAGCATGGGCTCATCGCTCCACTGGTCCATGCATCCACAGATCCTGCCAGGAGTCTGCTCCAGCATGATCTCTATATGGGGTCATAGTCTCCTTCAGCTATATCTACCTGCTCTGGTATAGAATCCTCCATGGGCTGCAGGTGGATATCTGCTCCACCATTAATCTCCACGGGCTGCAAGGGGACAGTTTGCCTCTCCACAAGCAGTAGGGGAATCTCTGCTTTCATGCATGGAGAAGCTCCTCCCCCTCCTTCTTCACTGACCTGCTGAGCTATTTCTGTCATGTATTCTCACTCCTTCACTCCTCTTTTCCAGCTGCTGTTGCACAGGAGTTTTTTACCTTTCTTAAATACATTATCAGAGGCAATTTCACCATTGCAAATGATCTTAGCTTTGGCCAACAACAGATCCATCTTTGAGCTGGTTGGAACTGGCTCTATCACGAATGGGGGAAGCTTCTAGAAGCTTCTCACAAAAGCTACCCCTTTAGCACCTCCAGTAGCAAACCCCTGCCACACAACTGCAATACAAATTCAGAGGTTACAGTACAGATATGCTGGAGAATGGGATTTAAATATGCAGTGATTCTAAAAAATTTGAACACTAGTCTGGAAAAGTAGAATCTAATTCATGAAGCTATCCATAATGAACTCATTGAGGGTAACTTCATGAATTGCACAGCCTTAATGATTTACTTAAGCAGTATCTGTAATAATTTATTAGATATTATGAAGAAAATTATTTCAGAACAACAGTGGATCAGAAGTCATATACAAGTAAGTCATGCCGAAGTGCCTCAACGAAAGCATATATTACCCTGAGATGCTTTAGCAAGAACATAGGCTGATATGTAAAGAATTACTTCCAGTGTACTCAGTGAAACTTCAGCTGGCGCTTTGCTACTCTGTGCCTGAAAGGTGTTGAGAACTACGTGACGTAACCGCAGAATAAAGCAGCTAGACATAGAAAGTCTACAGAAAGCATGCAAGAAAAGAAAAAAATTAAGTAGGTTGCTATAGCTCCAAATAAAGCAAGGAAGGAATCGTATATCTGCAGAAACAGTGCACTATTAGGATAAGTTGTCCTGGGACTTTGTGAAGCTTTTGGCACTAAGAATCTTTGTAAACAGGCTGGACAAATGTCTGTTATGAATGATGTGGATCTCAATTCATTCAGGCAGCTTAAGCAAGATGAAACATGTGATCTTGCCAAGATCCTCTCCCATACTGGATTCTTTGACATAACAGTATCTTCTGCGTGTCTACTGAGAGCAGGAACAAAGCTTTGTTGGCATGAAGACACAAGCTGAAAAGTCATGCTGTCAGAGCTAAAAATCCAATTCCTCTGTCATTGTGCTGTTTTGTAAATTACATAAGCATCCACTCTTAAATTATTAGTTAAAAGAGGGAAAAAAAACAACTAGATAAACAATAATTTCTAAAATATTATACAGTATTAGAACAACAACAAAAATAATTTGCAATCACTGGCAATTAAATATTCCTGAAATATGGGTGTGGTTGTTTCATGGTTGTTGTAAAACTTTGTTTTCCAGTTCAGATCAACTACAGGTACTTGGGTGATTTCACTGAGGACTTTTCACACAAGTAATACATAACCAAAATTAAATGCTCAAGTGTCATTTAAAATGAACATCTTAAATTTTGAAAAATCAAAATTTATTCAGAGGGTATTTGTGAACAGAACTCTTAAAAGACTATATACTTGAGACTGAATTTTGTCTAGGAGTAAGAATTCCTTTTTCAAAACTCCATTTGCAAGCACGGAGCTCATCACAACACATACTCCTTTGATTATAATAATGAGAAAAAGCTGTAAGATAGATCTTGACATCTCTGCTGCAGTCAATACAACATCTGAGTAAATATAATTGGTAAAGGATTCAAGATAATTGCAAGGTATAAAGGAGAAGCAGAACCAACTACCACATGTGCATATTCAGAAAGAACAGAATATAAACCTGGATATCACAGAAGTTCAAAGAGGGTCTAAAAGTAAACTTCTGCTAGAATACTCATTGGATATTCTGGGAATGTAAGCCAAGCACCAGTAAGAAATTCATTCCAACCAGCTCCTTGCTCAGATTATCACATCAAACCGAAGTTATATTGAAATTCAATGTGCTTAACAGTTGCATTAACACAATTATTAGAAGATATTATTAAAAAATGGTCTATTTCATTTCAAGTTGTTATAAAACCATTGGCAGCAATTGCCAGAGTTGTTAAGTTTATGACTGTGATTAACTGTTTCAAAGTAGATCAAAGTTTAATAGCTCATCAGAAGGCTGGATTCAGCCATGGAAATTGCAGTTTGATAATGGCAACAATTAACAAAGACATAGGGCACCAGGTCTATCAGTTGTGATGAGGCAGCACTTTTTAGGAACACTGTTAGTACTTGAATGTTTTGCTTGGGAAACGGGAGAAAACACTGGACATACTCAACACCTTGTAAAGATAACCCCATTGCACCAAAATCAGATAATCTAATCTACAGTTTTGGTTCCACTCTGGAACACTCACATTTGCACAAAACGTTCAGAAGAAATACAAGTGGAATGTATATGCTTACATAAGTTCAGTATGCACAGTCCTATAAATATACCCCTCTTATTTAAATTAAGCAGCCCAATGTTTTGGAAAGCATTTCAGTAGACTTTGTGTTGTACATTAGTTAGTCAGGTTTCACACCTAACAGGGAAGGACAGGTACTACCACATTTTCTTCAAGGATGCCACTATTGCCACATCTGTAAGCACAGGAAAAACATCTATTTCCTTTTGGAAATTTTATAAAGGAAAAAATAAACAGAAATTGTTACTCTGACTAGGATGGGAATAACTTTTGTCATTGTTTGCAGTAAATGAATACATTGCAATGGATTATAATGAACTGATTAAGTGTTATCTTCTGATTTCTTTCTGAAGGACAGGTTAAAAGCCAAGCAACAACTAACCAATTTTCTTCACTTTCTTGCCAATGAGCCCTGAAGGGTTTTTACTTCAACAACGTTTGTACATATACACAGACATGCTTGCACACTTACTTCGACACAGGCACCAAATGCATAGCCCAATTCTTTTTCCTGAGATAAGCACTCATAAATCAGAGTTAGATACATCTGTTTAAGGTCAGTTTGGCTCACAAGATTGAACACACTGACGTACACAGTTTACACTGAATAGATATGGTTTCCATTTTCAGATTTGCCTATGCATACTTGTGGAATCCCAGGGAGCTGCTCTAATTAAAACAGAAGAATGTACATTTCACCTCTTTATTACTTTTGAAAATAAGTAAGAAAATTAATCTCCTTCCTATCCCTGTAAAATGTTTATCTTTAATCTGAGTTTCTCACTTTTGCTGCTGAGGAGAGAGAACATTACAGAATCACAGAATTGTAGGGGTTGGAAGTGACCTTCAGAGATCATCTAGTTCGAAAGCCATGCCAAAGAAGGTTCACCTACAGCAGGTTGGAGAGGAATGCATCCAGATGGGTTTTAAATTTCTCAAGACAAGAAGACTCCACAACATTTCTGGACAGCCTATTTCAGTCATCCTCAAAGTTTTTCTGCATGTTCAGATGGAACTTACTACGCTCCAGGTTGCCTGTTGCCCCTTGTCTTGTCACCAGGCACCACTGGGAAGAGTCTTACCCCATCTTCTGGACATCTCCCCTGCAGATATTTATAAGCATTGATAAGATCCCATCTCAGCCTTCTTGTCTCCAGGTTAAATAGACACAAGTGTCTCAGCCTTCCTTACAAAAGAGGTGCTCCAGCCCCTTGATCATCTTTGTAGTTCTCCACTGGACTCATTCCAGTAATTCCCTGTCCTTTTTGTACTAGGGGACCCAGGACTGGACACAGTACTCCAGATGTGGACTGCCCAGGGCAGAGTAGAGGGGGAGGATGACCTCCCTTGACCTGGCCATGCTCTTTATAATGCAGCCCAGGAGACCTTAGCTTTGTTGGCCACAAGGGTCATGGTCAGCCTGTTGTTCACCATGACCCTGAGGACTGTCTCTCTCTACAGAGCTGCTCTCTGTACTGGTATATGTGATATTCCACCATAAGTGCTGGACTCTACACTTGCCCTTGTTGAAATTCATCAGGTTCCTTACTGCACAACGCTATAGCCTGTCCACATCGCAGTGAATGGCAACACAGCCTTCTGGTGTGTCAGATACTCCTTCCAGTTTTGTGCCATCAGCAAACGCTGAGGGTACACTGTCCTCTCTTCCAGGTCATTGATGAATATATGGAACAAGAGTGGGCCCAGTACTGACTCCTGGGGACCCACACTAGTTAGAGGCCTCCAAGTGGACTCTGCACCACTGGGAACAACTCTCTGAGCTCTGCCATTTAGCCAGTTCTCAATCCACCTCACTATCCTCTTCTTTAACCTACACTTCCTAACCTTACCTATGAGGATTTTATGGGTGACAGTGTCAAAAGCCTCGAAGTCGAGGTTGACAACATCCACTGCTCTCCCCTGATCCACCCAGTCAGTCATTCTGTCACAGAAGGCTATCAGATTGGCCAAGCAGAATTTCCCTTTGGTGAATCCATGCTGACTACTCCCAATGAATATTTGATCTAGTAGCTAAAACAGGCACAATGTACTTTTTTTTTAATGTCCCAGTGCACGTTATGTGGATGATTGCTGTTTCTCTGGAAGGACATAGAGCCTCTGTAGGTCCTGTGATAATTCGGTTGATGCAGAAATTTGCACAGTCTGCTTTTAAAGTTTAAAACTATCCTGTGTTAATTCCTAGAGAACACAAGAACAGTTAACATGGCAAAAAAATCCTCTCTGTAGTTACAGTTTCAGTCTGCTTGCCCATTCAAAAGAAGTGGTGACGACTTCCCCAGAAATTCTGGGAAGAATAAAGAATCAGTGGAGGTAATTATTTTTGATTAATCTCTTTTGAACTCTCCAGCTACCCACTAAGAGTTGAAAGTCTACCTTGCTGCACACTGTACAAATCACATACCACATCTACTCCCCTAAGAATCTGAATTATTTTATAGTATGTTGTTCCTAAACATGAACACAGATTCTCACAAGGGTGAAATTTGGTGAGAAAATTTTATATGAAACAATGTGAGGTAATTAAAAGCTGTTACAAAACCCTGCCCTGGCTCCTGCTCAGTCCTTGGCCATTGCAACATTGGATGTCATAAGCTGCACCTGGACTTTGGGGGATGTCTGGTAACATAAACAAAACACTGTCTGGAGTGGGGACCTAGATACCTTGTTCCCGTGAGAATATGGCTATAGGTCAATTATCTTACTGTATAACTGGCCCTGTTGTCTGTGCAATAAACACACAAATGTACCTTGGCATCGACCCTCATAAAATACTGTTGCATTTACTACTAATTTTGTTAAATCTCTGTTTCACCTTAATAAATACTTTATTACTTCTCTCTTATGAGTGAAGTCAATCACTTCACCTGTGACAGTTTGCAGACGACATTAAGCTGGGTGGGAGTGTTGATCTGCTTGAGGGTAGGAAAGCTTTGTGGAGGGATCTGGACAGGCTGCATGTATGGGCCAAGGCCAATGGTAGTTCAATAAGGCCAAGTGTCAGGTCCTTCACTTGGGTCAAAACAACCCCATTCAATGATACAGGCCATGGGGAGAGTGGATGGAGAGCTGCCTGGCAGAAAACCTGGGTGTGTAGGTCAACAGTAAGTTGAACATGAGCCAGCAGTGTGCACAGGTGGCCAGGAAGGCCAACAGCATCCTGGCCTGTATTAGGAACAGCATGATGAACATAACATGGGAGGTGATTGTCCCCCTCTACTTGGCACTTGTGAGGCCCCATCTCAAGTACTCTTACCACAAAAAAGACATTGAGGTGCTGGAGCAGGTCCAGAGAAGTGCTTTCTTCTCTTGCTTCCCAGGTCCTCCCTTCTTCCGTCCTTCTCCCTTAAACTGAGATACCAAGATGAACTTCCACAAATAGCCAGGTATCATCATTTCTGCCAAAACGGTGATTAAAAAGGACAAATGTATAGACTTTTTTTTTTGGTTTTGGCATGTTTTTTGTACAGGGAACAGAAGATTTGCCAACATACAGGAATGACTGCAATAATAATATGGAATAATAATAGTTATGGGAACAGTTAGTCTTTTGTCATATGCATTTAAAAACAGATAACTTTTTCATTATTTCATAGCTGTATCTGAACTTCGCCTTGTCACCCTATGTCTTTATTGTTTGCCCAGAACTTTTTCTATTTTTGTCAAAAAAGAGAGAAGCAGAAGACACATGTTTGCTGCTGGCAAACACTTCTGTCACTTATACCTCAAGGATAAGAACCAGCCAGGGCAGCTGGCATGTTTTTTAAAGGTGCCGAGCTTAGAGGTAGTTTCCATTGACTTCAAAGGTATCTCCACATATTTAGTGTACTTCACACATTTAGGTCAAGAGCTACACTAACAGCTTGGATATGGAGATTTGGATATTTGCAGAACAGTCAGTGAGACTATGCAGCAATTATACAAGTTCCTCTTCTCTGGATAGCTAACAATGATTGAAGACAATCAGCATACATAGATTTTCACATTGTAAGGCAATAAATGTGGTGTTTATGTAACAGCCAGAGTGCAGGGAAATACATAACAGGGAAAAAATGTGCAGTTATGTATCATTATGCTAACTGTAGAGCAATCTGGAGAATACAATTCTCTTTCAATGTAACATCCAGTGAACACTTAGTTTCATCACAGCCTATAAAGTATATTTTTTCCACCCAAAATTATATGAATTTTGGCAGAAAAAGAGGTATTAACTTCCATCTCAAGCTGTCAGAATTTGTTTTTTAAAAAATCAAATCATTTCCTTCTATGATAAGTCACATGGGACAAATTTGGAAACATACAATGCCAAGTCTGAGGTTAACTTACACCCTTTTCAACCCCATTAACTTCATTGTTATTGGCCAGGATTGTGAGTTAACTTGGAATTTGGCCCATCGAAAAAACTCTGTTTCAAATATGATTTTCTTTTTTATTTTTACTGTGTATGTTGTAGTATTTTTAGACCATATTCTGTACCTGAGAAATACCTTAAATATACAATTTCATTAAAGACATAAAATAGAAATGACCCAATTAATTTCATTTAGATCCTGAGATTTTAAATGGTATTTCAAAAGCATCTGTATTAAACTGCCCTCCATTAACAGGAGGCTGTCACAAGCCAGAATATTCTCAAACTCAAAAGCAGTCTTTCCAGATACATCTTGTTAAGACACTCAGACACAAGCAGAAGGTTTTCTCTCTGTGGGAAGCATGTGCAGGGAATCCAGCTCCTAATTCAGCCCAGGCAACATGGTGCCTGAAAGCATGCAACCAAGTTTTCATAAACATCCTCAAACTAAGATGCATGAACTAACTGTACCAGCCCATCCATGCTATTCACAGTTTCTGTTTCCACAGGATTCTCCAGGAATTACACAAGCCATTTAAACACCATGACTTCTGTCTTGTCCTTTGGCTTTTTTGCCTGTACTTCAGAGATGAGAACAAAACAGCAACAGTCTGAGACAGAAAGGATGAAGGAACAAGACATTTGACAAACTGAATTCTTAAGCTATACTTATAACTGCTTATATTAATTTTATATGGAACGTAATTTTTTTTTTTTATGATTGTTTAATAAATTTCTTATGATTGTCTCTCTGATTTCAGTAGTGTTTCCAGAATGTCATTCTGTTCTCACTAATGTATTAATTTCTTTACAGAGTAACTCTATATCAAACTGAACTGAAATTCCAGGAATCACACTGTCTCTCAATTTTTCCTCTCCAAAAGTTAATTGAGCTACAGACATAAATTGATAAAATAGTCCTTTGCAAACTGCAGAGAACAAGGTCTAACAAAATCTGTGCACCTATATGCTTTTCTGTTAATTAGAAGTCTAAGAGAACTGTAAATCTGCTACTGTCTGTTCTTAACATTTGCAAAAATGGATATTTTAAATCCATTGTAGCAGTGAGAGCTTACAGCTTCTTCTCCTGTTCCTTGGAGTTGGACCTGCTATAAATGTGATAAACAGAGTCCCTTCCTGTTTCCCACATGGTTTCTCTGAGTTTACAGTTCTATTGTGTTCTTTACTCAGCACATTTCTTTGGTTTAAATAATCTTTTTACTGCCTCCAGTGTTTTGAAGGTTGTGGTGAAAATTTCAGTAATCATATATCCTCTAACAAATACCTACAAAAAATACTTTAAAATATCACTGAGATTAGCTGACAGCTACTAACATAAATAGATCAAATGGGTGATTAACACAAAATAGATTTGAGACTTGGGTTTCAGGGCTGTTTGAATCATCATAGTTTCTCAGGACAGAGGTTCTTAAGCATTCATTTCTATGTAATGTGATCATGCACATCTACTATATCCTATGGGAGGTTTTCACAGAGTCTGGATTCTCTGCTCATGATTTCATATATCTCAGAAAGTAGGTGAAAAGAATGCACAATATACATTTCAAATTATTTGGAGAAATGTGATGTTTCAAACTTCTAATTTGAACTGCTTCCTGTTTATATTTATATTTAATATTATAAAGTTTCCAGGGATGGGGCATCTACCACCACTCTGGGCACCTACCACCACTCTGGTTCTACTGTTTTGCAACTCTCATTGTAAAAAATTTCTTCCTTATATGTAGTCTAAAACTAGCACTTTTTAGTTTAAAGTTATAAACCCTTTTCTTATCACAACAGGTCCTGCTAAAACATTTGTCCCCATCTTTTTTATAAGCCCCATTTAAGTACTGCAAAGCCACAATAGGATGTCCCCAGACCCTTCTCTTCTCCATGCTGACTAGCCCCAGATCTCTATTTATAGGAGAAGCGTTCCACCCCTCTGATCACTTTTGTGGCCCTCCTCTGAGCCTCATATATGACATGAATCATTATTTGAAATGGTAATATCAGAAAAAGGAAGTTGGGCTTATGCCATAAAGTGGACCTATGCCTTTTCTTCAAAAGCTTCAAAACAAAAAATATAATCAAAACAGAAGTGCCGTGCTAGTGAGGCTCACTGTTAATTTTGCTGCTTCTTGATACTGTAGAAAGGCAATCCATCATATCTGAGATCAGACAGTTTAGCTGCAGCAACATGGGATTTCCCAGTGGTTTTCTGTTTGTAGTCCATCAGGAGTCATCTGTCAGCAAATCCTTTATGGCAATGAATCAGAGCAACACACTTGTGTCAAGACTGACTGACTCGTGGCTGACACTCCACAGGGATGTGCCACCATCCAGCATGACCTAGACAGGCTGGAGAGCCAGGCAGAGAAGAACCTAATGAGGTCCAACAAGGGCAAGTGTAGGGTTCTGCACCTGGGGAGGAAGAATGCCAGGCCCCAAGATGGGTTAGAGGTGGACCTACTGGAAAGTACTTGTGAGGAGAAAGATCTGGGGGTCCTGGTATAGAGTAAACTATCCAAGACCCAGGATATCCTTGTTGCCTAGAGGGCCAATGGAATCCTGGGCTGCATAGGGAAGAGCGCGGCCAGTAGGTCAAGAGAGGTCATTCTCCCCCCCTCTACTCTGCACTGGTGAGGCCACAACTGAAATACTGCATCCAGTTCTGGGCTCCCCAGTTCAAGAGAGACAGGAAACTACTGGATAACGTCCAGAGTAGGGCAGCAAAGGTGATTAAGGGATTGGAGCATCTCCCTTATTAGGAAAGGCTGAGAGAGTTGGGACTCCTTAGCCTGGAGGTGAGAAGGCTGAGGGGAGGCCTTATTAATGCATATAAGTGCCTAAAGGGAGGGTTGAAGGAAGATGAAGCTGGACTCTTTTCAGTGGTTCCCAGTGACAGGGCAAGGGGCAGTGGGCACAAGCTGGAACACAGAAAATTCCTTTCAAATAAAAGAAAAATCTTTGCAGTGAGAGTGACAGAGCACTGGAACAGGCTGCCCAGGGAGGTTGTGGAGTCCCCTTCTCTGGAGATCTTCAAGACCCACCTGCATGCAGTCCTAAGAAATGTGCTCTAGGCAATCTTGACTTAGCAAGGGAGTTGATCATTTCTAGAGTTCCTTTCTAACAATTCTGTGGTTCCGTGAAGACATACTGGGTTTGAGATGCAAAGACTTGTCCGGAGTGAGAAAAGCAATTCAGATAAATCCATTTATAGGGGAAAACTCGGTCTGGTGTAACAAACCCACACAAGGTCCCACAGTGCACTTAAACTTCACTTGAATAAAACTTTAGTACACATTCCCTGTGAAGTTGGAGTAAGAATGTATCTGTTACCGTCAAAGGCAAAGTGCAGACAAGTCAAAGGTCCACAGAAAGTAAATTAAAATAAACCAAAAGAAAACCAGACTTCATAAGTCTTTCTTTTCCTGTCCAGACCTTCTCCCTAGACACCTTTGTACAGCCATGAGAGGTCAAGGAACTTGGCTCAAGAAGACAATGCATTAAACCCAGTAAAAAAATAATAAACACTTTTCCTTAACCATTTTTTCATGCAGCAAATGAGCTAAAGGATATATCAATATAGATAGAGCATCACACATTTGTGTATTATCATATTATAAAATGTATGCAACAGATAATTATGTGAACAAAGAATGAAAATTAAAAAATAAAAATAAATAGATAGTTTTAAAAAAATACAAGTAGAGGCTTTTCTAAAGAAATACTAAGAAACAAACTACTTATTGGGACAATATTTTACATGAAGTATCTAAGTTCCACAAGTAAGTTTTAAGAAGATTTGGAGTACCAGCAGGTGAGAAACTCTATGGATATAAATTAAAAAGCAAGAAACAGCCAGAACGCCATACTTATCTTTTATTATCTTAATGAATATGATGAGGTATCTCAAGTTACATAACATAACGTATGACCTGCAAAATGTCTCCAAATAGACTGTGGGATCTCCTCTGAGATATCTGACAGCATAAGGCCCTGAGCAAACTGAACATGCCCTAAGTTAGATTTGATTTGAGTATATACAAGGTTAGATGAGTTTCATGGATCGCTCCCAATCCTAAGTATTCTATCATTTTGGTCAGCTGAGGGATCAGGCTCAAAGAGTTGCAGTAATACCTGGTGGGGTAACACCTGACTGGTCAGGGCTCAATTTTAGGGACAGTTCTCCTCAATGTTTTCATCAATGACCTGGACATAGGTGTTGAGTACATAATAAGTTTGTTGACAATGTTAAATTTAGAAGAGTCATTGATTTCCTTGAGGGCAAAAAGGTCTTACAGGGAGATCTTGAAAAATTTAAGCACTGGACAATCACCGTGTGAAATTTAACAGGGACAAATTCCAGATACTGCCTCTGGAATGATGTAATTCTGCATGTCATATAGTTTAAGGGTTTTAAGAGTCTGCGGTGCAGCCCTGCAGAAAGGGTTCTGGGGGTTTTGGTTGATAGTAAGCTCAATACAAGTCAACAGTATGTCTTGGCAGCCAAAATGACTACAGGATCCTGGTGTGTATTAAGTACAATATAGCTAACCAGTCAAAAGAAATGATTGTCCCATAATATTCAGCATTGGTGAAACCTAACCTCAAGTACCATGTGCAGTTTTGGGCTCCATGATATAAGAAGGATACAGAAATAAGAGAATGTGTCCAATGGAGGGCAACAAAGATGGTAAAAAGATTAGATGGCATGATTTCTGAGGAGCAGCTGAGGAAACTATATTTGTTCATCTTAGAGAAGTTGAAGGGTGGCCTCATTGCTGTCTACAACTTCTTCGCGAGAGGTAACAGAGAGGGAAGAGCTGATCTCTCCTCTCTGGTGTCTGGTGACAGGATGCAAGGGAATGGCTTAAAGCTGTGTCAGGGAAAGTTCAGATCAGCTATTAGGAATAAATTCTTTACCAAGAGGGTGGTTGAACACTGGAACAAGCTCACTGGACAAGTGGTCATGGCTCCAAGACTGCTGATATTACAGAATTGTTTGGACAATGCTTTTAGATAGACAGTTCTTCTTTTAGATTGCCTTGTCTGGAGTCAGGAGTTGGACTTGATGATCCTCGTAGGTCCTTTCCAGCTCAGGGTACCTTGTGATTCTATGGTTCTATGATTCCATTCTCTTTTCAAGCTGCTATCTCACACTGTGGAATATTTTGATTCGTCTCAACTTCTCACCGTCATGTTCACCGTCACCTCTCACTGTCATCAGTGTTTCCTGATGTGATAAATCCTATTTACTCTAGCTTAAGTAACAGTACCACTCAGATTCTTATTTTATTCCATCACCAGTGGTTATCAAATAATGCTCCCTCTGTTAGGTAACACTAAATGCAAAACAGACACCTATCTGAAAATTGCTGGTATTAAAAGCTCTACATTTTACAGAGGGAAGATGCAGTGATGGTCCCTAGTAATGCATTTTGTCCAGTCACTGTTACACACAAATGAAAGACAGCCTCCATAGTTATACCTTCACCTCCTCACTTGGCTGTAGGGAGCAGGCTATTCCAAAGGCCAGATGCAAATCCAGGCTTCCACAGGTTCTACTGATGCACCTCTTCAGGCATATATTTTATCTACACAAGGCACTGCCGTGTAAACAAACATGGAATGAAGCTGGACTCTATCAGCTCCATTCTGCTTCCCCACACACCATCTTTCCAGAGGCAAAGCAGAACTTCTCCTGAGTGCTGCTGTTGGGCTCAAGTTGAGAGTCTGCCCCTGGAGTCAGATAAGGAAATACAGACCTCACTTGCATCAGCTCAGTCTCTCCTCTTTCCTAAGGCTTCCTCAATGCTCCACATACCTGGAAGGACTTCACTTTGAGTTTCTTGTTCCTGTGGACAGACTGAATGCCTATTAAAAACAGAAAAGATAAAAATAACCTAATGTTCACTCTTGAGTGTACAGCTGTTCTCACTGATGAGTAAGTCAAACAAGCATTTCAGGGCATAGGTCAGGAAGTACTCTGCAGCCCTGACATCAGGATTCACCCAGGAATGTAAAGCCATGCCAGGGCTCATGACATGTCATATCATAGGTTTAATATTGCCCAAATTCTGGTGTCTCTCATCTCTCTCTACAATGTCAGCACTCCAACATCAGTAGTAGTAGTGTCACTTCCTTAGCATAATCCATAGGCTTTTGTCAGGAAAGTGAGTTTTATGAGGTACAGTTTTCTTAAATTTAGGTTTACACAGAAGCCAGATATTTCTTTTCCTGGGTATCTCATTAAAGATATTGAAAACATCTGAAAAGTTTCTGCCTGCTCCTACCACTATGACTATATATATTTACATATATGTAAATGCTTCATTATTAACTAAGGTATCAATATCTGGGGGTTAGGCAGTGTTCCTACCTTTTATGGACATGTGTACATCGCTTACATTACAAACAGCTCCTTGGCAAAATATTTTTAAAGAAATACCATACCATGAAATAGCTGCTGTATTTCACAGAATGCTAAAGTAATCTCCATGATCTACTGTGCATAGTACATTCACTTACATCCTTTAGGCTTGTAAAAGCCTCTGGGATTTTCAAGAAAGGAACCACAAAAATAAAATTCAGCACTTAGAGTATCATATGATCTCTTCAGAAAAAGCTGTAACAATTTAAAATTTATTTTATCTTTTAGCTGGGTCTTAGCTTCCTTGATCTGAATCACTGAAACATGTATTTTGAATGCTCGTAGTCTGTTTCCATGCAAAATAATGAAGGTTAACCTGAACCAGCCTGTCACAAACAAAAATCTCTGTTTGTTTAGGGTGGAGGTTCAGAAACTGCAGACTGACTTTCCAGTACTGTGCCCTTTGTACAAAAACAGATAGGTATTTCATAGTTTGAATATAAATACTAGCATATCATATTTTTTATTAAAACCTTCTATTAAGGATTAAATAACTAAAGCCACTCAGAATTACCTTTAGGTCTATAGGATACATCTAGGATATCAGTTCAAAGTTCAGCATGAATCAAGCAGTGTCAAAATGCAGCAGGTATCAATGGAACATAGAAGACCAGAAAACCTGAAAATACCACTGTAGTTCAAAACATGTTCAGATTTCTAAATGTTGCACCACTAAACTAATGAGACTGTTCCTCTTCCCAAAGACTGTTATGCAGGTATTTCCAAAACACCTTATTCTTGTCTCAGGATGGTGCTGCCAGGACTCAAGCCAGGGCCTTGTTAGTGAACTCATCATTTCTCTGCTGCCCTAACCCCCACAGCAATTAACTCTGTCTTTCATAAGATGTGCTGGAACATCTCTTGAGGGCATTTTTTTCCTTTTCTTTCTCACAGATGTGTCTGTCCTGCAAACATGTCTGAAATTCCCACTGAGGCAATCGCAGATGAAAACAAGAGGGAAATTGCTGTGCAGAGAACATCCAGTGAATGTGATCAGCCTGGCTTTGCTGCACCTCTCCATATAAACGTGCCATGCATGGCCACATGTAACCTTCACAGTAAGGTAAGTCTGACACATCCTGGATGTGCCGGCCTTCACAGGTCTATACAGAGGATACCTGTTCCTCTCATGCCACCCACTTGTGCCCTGAAGATAACATGGTTGTCATGTATCCACAGTGAACTGCCTAATACTGACCTTTTAAGTTGCAGGACAAGTAATTACACAGGCTGTCTTGGTATGCTAGTGGCCATTTGTCCAGGCTTCCTGAAGTCACAGCAGCCAGTTTGAGCTTTTGTTTTCACTGAGCTGAAATTGAAAAATTTTGGAAAATGTCCTCCTTTTTTTAATGAGAAACAATTTCCCTTGCTTGCTAAAAACCAGTTGCTTACTACACACTTAATACATGTAGGGCATTTTCACTGGTAGAGAAACATCTCATCAATCTTTGTAAGCAGCTTTTCATCTATTTCTACTTTCCTTGATCTACTCTAATGAAAATAAATGGGGCATAACATTTGCCTTTTCTTTGTCTTATTCTGCATCTTCAAAAGCTGGGTTCTTAAATTTTTCCAGCTCAAAATAAACTTCCACTCTTGTAAGATTCGAATGGGCCTAAACTGCGCACATGCATGCCTTACATACAGTGCATATGCACACACAGACACACACACAGAGTTTTTGTGCAAGAGGCTTCTTGGTGAAATGGATATCCAAGGATGCATAAGCTGTCATAATAAACTCACAAAAGACATCAAATAGTTCTAAGCAGTTGTAGGTCCTCAGCTAGATTTCTATGAGCAGTTCTGAGTTTTCTACTTTATAAAAAAAAAAGAATACCTACGGATAGGTAGGTAGGTAGACAGACACGTGAAAAGAAAGATAGACAGATAGATAATGCCTTGCCTGTATATTTCCGCACACTAGGTTCACTGGGTGAAAATCTCCATGGAATAAAAAATATCTCACTGATCTCCCTTTGGCTGGAGAATGGACAAGAACCTTACCTTTAACATTATTTTTTGAAAAAAACAACAACTGTTCCACCAAGAAGATGGAAGTCTCTGAAGTTATTTTTAATTATTTTGATTATTCTGGCATTGATTCAAGAATTTATGTATTTTGCTAATCCATTCACTTAGCCAAAGAAAGCAATGTGGTCTCGTTCTCTGGAGCCCATCAAATATGCAAGCGCATATCATACAAATATACTAGCTGCATTTTTCTCTTTTCAGGCATATCTCTGTAAAAAGTACCATCACTCCATGCTTCCACAGAATGCTTTTGCTTTGCCACTAGTAGAATCACAAGAAATGCGTCACTCTTTACACAAGCTATTTTTTGCTACATCAGTGAAATCAACAAGCTCTTGCCTGAACCTTAAATGAAAGAAAGAAAGAAAGAAAGAAAGAAAGAAAGAAAGAAAAAAAAAAAAAAAAAAAAAAAAAAAAAAAAAAAAAAAAAAAAAAAAAAACAACCAAACCAACCAAACAAAAAAACCTCAGAGTATCTGTAACATATTTTGAATTTACCATTGGCAGAAAAGTTTGACTTACTGGCGATGTACTATACTGCTAAAGATCCTAGCCGAGATCATTCTCTGCAGTGGTGAGAGAAAGCTATCTGGCTAGGTTTCTACCAAGTAGAATGTATATTTACCAGCTTGCTATCTTGGGGACTGCACTGAATAGAAGGAAAAGATCAAAACTACTGCAGATAAACACCTATTCCACCCAGAAGGTGTTCATATTGGTTTTTTCCAGTCCTGTTGTTATCTGGTTAATTTGTTTTCCTGTATGCCATTCTGATTTCATGACAGCAGTTTTTAATTACTTCTGAAAAACAGTTGGATTTTTTAAAGCTGTAATAACTCACAGCTGGTTTTGCTTTCAACCACATTGATTAAGTCTATAGTATCTCCTCAAAATAATGAAAGGTGTTCTATATTCATGTGGCTTATAAAACATATGATCTTAATTGGAGTTAGTCTTACATAAGTTTCCATAAACTCTTACAGAGATTATGTTTTCTTTTTCAATAACTTTTTCTGAATTGTTTTTCTTTATTTAAAAGACATATATTTAACTGGCATGTATCAAATGAAAATAAGGTGTATTTTTCTCTTCAGTATTTCTTCCACCAATGCTTCATTGTTTCCTAGAAAAAAAAAAAAAAAAAACAAAAACATTTACTTGAAATCTCATTTAACAATACTGCGGTACGTCTAGTGAACCCTTGCTACTCACATAAGCATCCCCCATCTTTTGGGATACCACAAGGGAATGCAACATCCATCCTGAGGCTTTGGGGAAGAACAGCATGTTCATCATCACTGTGGATTTTCACATATAAGAGAAGAAATAAGTTATTAGGAGTATTACTTTGGATAAGTATAGATATGCATAGAAGAGTGTCTGAGTAGACCAGGTTTTTTACAGTGTAATTCATAGTGCCACTTAGACAATAGGTTGGTTTATTGCAGCTGTGTTGTTCCTTCACTATGCCAACTTCTCCTGCCAAAGAGTACACAAGTTATGCTGAAAAAGTTATTGCCTCACCCACCCTGATGCTCTCTTATTGAAGATTCACAGTTAGGAGTTCAGCAGAGAACGTTTTAATTAAGTGTGCCTTTAGGATGCTCCCTAAAAAACATTTTGGGCAATCATGCTTCCTCCTATTGCACTCCAATTCTTCCTACCAGAGGAGCTGGGTGCTTTTATTAGCTCATTGATAGATGTGATTTTAAAGTGCTCTAAACCTTTGCCACTAGTGGGATTGTCTTGTCACATCATTAAGAACAGTGATAAAACTTCTCCTCTGACAGAGACTGGAAAATTGTTATGCGTATTGCATTAAAAGTTTGATCGGGCAATCTGGTTAGGATTACAAAGGTAATTGTACTTTCTAGCACTTTCCTCACTGAAGATGATCAGCAGAATCAACTGTCCAGGAAAACACCAAAAAATGTTCCTATCTTGCATACAGTGACTAATTCCTGGGACACTACTATGCAGATAAGTTCCTGTAATGATGAGCAGTGACACAATCATCTTCCTTTCCTTTTCACCACCACTATTTCACAAAAAAAATGCTACAGCAGCAGCATGCATTGCATATGACAGCAACATCTTCCTCCTTGCTCCCAAAAGCTAACTATGTAAACATAGAAGTTGAACTTGCTCGTGTTACACCACAACAAAACCTAGGGTTTGTCAGTAAACCTGCCATCTCCCAAACCCAGTTCATCAGCCTTGTTTAGTCCAGTAATACTCAGAAAATCTTAGTCATATAGCCTGTAAAAGCAGGAAACCTATCGAGTTTGACTGACAGTTGAGTACACAGCAATAAACCTATTTTTGTTCCTCGAGTCTTGAGTTCTGACCTTTGCACAATCCTTGCTCCCTCTGCCAGACCTGTTAATAAGCACAGTACCCTGAATTTTGCTTACACCATTTCTGCCATCAATTTAAACTCAACGATATTAGGTAGTACCTGAATTTATTTAGGAGACCAATCATGAATATAGCCCTAATCCAAACTCAGGAAGAGAATTTGGATGAGGCGATAAACCCAGTTCACTGCATAGTGATAGGCTAAACTCATATCTTAAGCCCATCTTCAGCAAGATATCTTACAGGTCCTGACTGTAACAGCACAAGACTTGTCAAGTTCAACTCCAATCTGAGTCCACCTGTCCTTTCTTGGTTGGCAGTATTGCTAGCTCATTGCTCCCTGCTAATCTGAGTCCTGAGACTCCTAACAGCCCCACTATTAGATGGCTTGGTATCTCAGTCCTGCTCCATTTCACCGAAATTAAAAAATTCTTGTCACAACTACATGCAATATACTCCTTTTTGTCTCTATGAAATATCAGACCTGGTTGAGCTCTATTGTTTTTGTTAGATCCAGTAATAAACATGCTTATTGATCACTATTGCACCAAATACAATCTTATTCTTAGTGCTAGGCTCAAAGCTAGCATAGAACATCCTCCATATCTTTAGTCAAGTTTAGTCATGCCATTTCTCTGCAGACAGTCCCTTACTGCCACCTTGACAAAAGAAGCACATTTCTTTTTCTTCTTCCTCTGTTCATATCCCTGTGTGACTTAGCTACAAGCAGGAAAAGGAGTGATGAGAGAAAATGGGAAATACAAATTCCAAGTGATAAAAAAATGCAAAACAAGAATTCCCTCTTTGTTCAGCCTCTACCAATGTAAACCACGATTTTCAGTCTACCTCTCTATCTTTTCTACACCTCTGAACAGACATTGGTACCAGCACATGGCCAGAAATATTCACTAGGAGAGTAACCCATCATGATTTTTCAAATTACTATGGCACTAGGCTCCAAAATTTCTGTAATTCAATGTGATACTTTTATCAAAACCCTAACACAGACACTAGCCTTATCCTCAATAGTCTTCTGGGTTGTACAACAGCCAAATGTCAAAATGAATCACTTGTTCTAAGCACACTTTGGGATTTGATTGTTAGTGCAATTCTTAGAATCCATTATCTTCAGACTTCTTAGCACTAGATTTAGCACACAGCAAAACAGTGCAGCAAAACCCTACAGAAACCCAACTCACATTCTTATTCGGAGCCATAATGGCTAACATCTGTAATATCTTTGATAATGAGAACAATAGAACTTCTGCTGTTCCATGCAGTCTGTTTTATTAAGCTCTAAATGCAAAGCCAGCTCTAACTCTGTGATCACAACTACTGTTGATATGCAGGTATAACCTAAAATCCATATTTGAGATAAAATCTGTGCCCTTCTGGAGACAGCTGGAGGTGAAGAAGTAGGACAGAAAGTATTGCAGATAAAGACAGATACTTTTGTTTAGACAACAGAACTGAGTTGACGCTCTCAGGAATAGTCATGTCTTCTGCTGCACTAACAGTGAACTTTTACATAATGCATAGTAGTAACAAGGAATAACATTTCCTGCTTTAGCCATGAAAATACTATCAGCTATTGTGCTGTGTTTCCTTTTGGACTCTGGTTTAAACATTTTTACAGACACTCTAGAAAGTTTCAGTTCCCACTCTCACATAAAGTATTCAGTTGTAGTATAACCCAAGTGCCAACTGAAGGGGGAAAATCACTTTCCTTGACCTAGTGCATATATCCTTCTTAAAGGAGGCCATGGTATTGTTTGCCTTCATCACTGCCAGGGTTCACTGCAGGCTCACTTTAGCCAATTTCCTTATCAGGGGATGTAGATGTGGTACTTATGGACAACTCAATTTAGTGGTGAACTTGGTAGAGTTAGGTTTATGGTTGGGCTTGATGATCTTAGGTCTTTTTCAAATGAAAAGAAAATTATTTTATAAAAATTATTCTGGGACCCATGGGAGTTTCTCTGCAGAGCTGCTGCCAGGGCAGACAGTGTGTGCTATTGCAGTTGTGGTGCAGGACTCTGCATTTGTCCATGCTGAATTTCATGAAACTCCTGTCAGTTTAGTCCTCCCACCTGTGCAGCTCTGCAGTATTGACTGCATCCCCATCCCTCTGGTGTTCTAAACTTGGTAAGGAACCTTGCCATCTATAAAGATGCTGTAGGCCATTGCTACACAGAACAGATTCTAGCATAGACAACTGAAAAGCTTTGCTTTTAGCCAGCCTCTACACAAAGTGTGACTCATCAACCACTACACTTCAGTCCTGATGATTCAGCCAGCTTTTCATCTAGATGGTAAGCCAACTACCTAGTTTGCAACATGTCATCTTGATTACAAGGGTTCTGTACTACAGGAGACACTTGGATTGTCCATCTTGCAAATTTTGAAGATGGTTGCTACATTTCCATTTCTCCAAACCTAACAGATTTTGCTAGCTTATCAAAGATGGTCAAAAGCAGCCTCACAATGATATCAACCAGTTCTCTTAGCATTCTCAGCTGCATCCCATTAGGCTTAGACTTGTATGGGGCAAGGTTTATCAAGAGGTCCCTGACTCAATTCTCTTCCACTACTGGTAGTTCCTTGATTTCTTGAACCCTTTTTGTAGGTGCAAGACATTCAGAGAGACCTTGTTGGTGAAGTATGAGATGAAGAAGACATTATATGCTTCTCCCATCAGCAAATAATCTGCTCTAGTCAGCAGAAAGAATATATTTCCTTCTTTGATCTTTTACTGTTAGTTAGGGAGTAGAAACTCTTCATGCTGTATTTCATGTCCCTTAATAGTTTCAGCTGTAGCTGAGGTTTAGGTTTCTAAGAATATCTATTTATTGTCAGGGAATGTTTGTAGAAACTTGAATAATAGTCTTTCCTCACTTCCACCTTCTGAATACATCTTTTTGCATTGAAATTGAGTCATAAGTTCGCTGTTTATCCACACCAGTCTCCTGAAATGTCCAAGTATTATGAATGTCAGGATAGGCCTATGTGACTTGGAGGATGCTGTCCTAAAGAACTGCATTCTTTCATCCTTCAGCACTGTAGCCCAGTTTCCCAAAGGGCTAGATTTTTTTCTGGAGTCCAAGAAATTCTATTTTTCTATTTTATTTCCTCACTCTTATTAGAAACTTGAAATCCATTATCTCATGTTCACTATAGCCACAGCTGCCACTGGTCAAAATTTCCACTACGAGTTCTGTTCATGAGTCATGTACACAGGACATCATCACCCCAAACTGTCTCATCCATAATTAGAATTAAGAAGTACATACAATAAATGTTTCCCCTAAAAATGTTTTGGCCCTTAAGGATATTTCTCTGCCTGCCTTAGTGGTGACCTACTTTTACCCTTTAATGGGTTTCACACCAAAAAACTAAATGACTTTTTCTGAAGTTTTCCTTCCACAAGTGGCCCAGACTTCTCCTTCACATCATATAATGCTTAACAAGTAAAGTAAAAGCTGTGCATGCAAGCAAAGCAAAGCAAATCAAAACAAGGAATTAATTCACTGATTCCCATCAAAAGGCAAGGGTTCAGCCATGTCCAGAAAAGCAGGGCTCCATCATGCAGAATAGTTACTTGGGAAGACCTCCTTCCTCCTTGTTCCCCTAGCTTTATTTATATTGCTGAGCATAACATCGTATGGTCTGGGATATCCTTTTGGTCAGATAGGGTTAGCTTGCCCAACTTTGTCCCCTCCCAGCTTCTCGTGTGCCAACCATCTTTTTCTAGAGAGGTCAGTATGAGAATTGAAAAGTCTTTGACAGCTCAGCAGCAACTCATTATTAGTGTGTTAGCAACACATTATTCTCATCCTAATTCCAAAACACAGATCTATAGCAGTTGCTAGAAAGAAAATTAACTCTATTTCAGCTGAAACTAGGACAAACACATAGTGTTCTTCAGAATGTCATTTCTAATTTTATTCCTGAGAAACATCATGTCAACTTTCTACACTTTTTTGGGGATAAGTTTACAATGCTACTCCTAATGCTGTCTTGTGGGCATGTTTTTATTGCATCAGGAATTCCACTTTTTTTTTTCTTATGTCACCGATAGTCTAAACTTTCCTCTTTGCTGCAGACTTGCAGTCTGTCACTAAATCTGGACTTCCCTCAGGCTCAGAAATACCTTATACCATTTCCCTTTTTTCACTGGGAACCCAAAGGACTAAAATCCTATTTTCTCTAGGGTAATCTTTTCAAAGACCTTCTTAGTCTCGTGCCTTAATTTTCTAAATTAATCAATTTAAGCCTTAACTGAATTTTAACACTAACTTTCCACAAGACTCCAGACACAATTAAATAATTTCTTCTTTTCAGTGAGAAATCTAGAAACAGTTTTCCCACACTTTCTTCCAGTTTTGCTTCACCACTGAGTCACTGTCAGTCCAAGGAATTTTATCACTTTATTATCATGATGTCTGATGCCAAAGTTCATATATTTTTTCTCTTCTGTACGACCTCTTTATCACAGAGCCATAGCTCCCAGTTTATTCATCCAAATATTCTCATTATTACTATGTAGTTTACTAAACTCTAATTTCATAATACTTTTTAGAAAGATGCTCCTGGGTCTATCCCTAGGCAAGTTAAGTTTGCTGTCTTGAAATAACTTCATTATTTTAAGGCACTTCAAAAGGCACTTTTACATTTTAACAGGTAGGACCTAAAATGTATCCGAGACCCTGGATTTTAAGTGGGTTTAATTAAATATACTGAAATTCCTAATTTTCTCACTGAGGAAAGAAATGACCACTGCCTTAAAATAACTTTTTTTTTTTTTAAATTCATTTATTTATGTCTTATTTTTTACTTTTACTCTACCAGCTAGACACTTAACCAAAACTAGGAATCCCTGCAAATCCAGGGCAGGAAACAGCCCTGGTTTCCAGGAGGGACAGGGATAATTCTCCCCTAATTCTAGCAGGGGCACAGGTATTCCTCCCTGTGTGAGGCTTGCCCAGGGGGTAGCAGGGAGCTAGCCGGGAAGGGGAAGGAGGACAGGAAATGGGTAGCGGTTTGGGAGTTGGCAATGGTCCGGGCTGTGGTGTTGTGCTTATGTTTATATCCTCTTCCATCCAACAGTGTTACTGTTACTGTTCTCCTTGTTCTATTTGTTGTTCTGTTAAACAGTTTTTGTCCCAATCCATGAGTTTTGCCTTTTTCTTCCAAGTCTCTCACCACAGCTGTTGGGTGTTTGAGTGAGCACAGCTGCCACGTGGTTCTTTGTTGCTGTCTGAGGCTAAACCACGACAGAAAACTCCCCAGAGGGACAAACAGACACACAAACACACATGCACAGACACGCACACAACTACCTGATGAGCATTTTTAGGACTAAATTCTCATGCCATGCTAAGCTTTCTAGTTCGTTAACTTCAACAGCTGCAAGATCTCTTAGACTATTCATAGTCCCAAGATAGCAGCCGATACTAGATAAGTAAAAGGCTTAAACAATTATTTGAAGAAACTCTGTTGCCTTGAATTTGAGCACTGAATGTTGTGCAGAAACTGCTGCCACTCAAGCTCTAAATTAACACAGGTAGCCTATTAAAAGAACAGAAAAATCCCTCAGTCTCTTACTAGGAATTCTATGCATTTTGTTGGTATACTAGCAACAAATCTAAAGCTTTATGTGAACTATTTGGGATTGAGATAGAGATGACAGAAGTAAAAAACTGACAGACACATAAGTTTCAAAATAGGTTTCTGACAATAGGACTCATACTTCAGCATTCTGAAACATTTTCCAGCTTATTCTTTGCTCAGATGAGCTGTGACACTGCTAAACCAAACCTTCACTGACATAGAGATCTCCCTATCTGACTTTGATGTCCTTGAAAACAAGTTAGAATTACAACATGATAAAACATTTCAACATTAGAAATATAGTTTGTGCTTACATTTTATTTCTTCTTGAGTCATTCAATACAAAGGTGAGAAATCACTTCCTAGGAGATTTAGGTTTACGATCTCATATCTTTCTCTTGAGCTACCCTATCTTACTCTCTTCAATGCTTCATTCTATGGGTTAAAACCATTCTGATGAGTGACTGATAAAGGTGATCTAACAATAAGAAATAAGACTCAAAAGAAAATATGTGGCATATTTCATCAGTGATTTCTACAATTTCTACAATAAGACCATGACAAGTAGTCATTTTGAACCATATTACTTTCTATAATTTATCATATGTAAGCATTTCTATCACAAAGAAGAATGATTTAAACCTTTCATCTTGTTTGAAAATTAACTGTTTATTACAATCTATTCTTTCCATCTCTGTTTGACCTCCAGTTTGTATACATGAGTACCCCTTTACCACTGTGATGTCATTGTGACTTGACTTCAATTACCCGTCAGCATGCAACATGTGTAACTGAGACTTCAATACACATCTGCAAAAACCCTGAAGTACTCAGATACAAGTTTGTGTATAATCTTCATGTCCATCCATACTGGTAAATCATACTCTGAAAAACCAAACTTGTACAGTTCAAGTTGCAATTATTACACAGCATACAATTAATGGGAAAGCTCTGAGAGCCCAATGAGAAAAACATGTTTAATACTTAAGAAAGTATAATATAGTACATAGGTGACATTTGAGATGGGATAAGAATGGCTAGGCTTGTCTCATAAAACATTACAAATTGTGTATAAAAGGAGAGGAAACATTCAATTTTGTCAAAATGCAACTCAGAAAAATAAAAAAAAAGTTCTTTAGAAGAAAAGTAAAAAAAAAATAGAGGAAAAAAATATTATATGAGAAGTTTCACTTTGTGGGTTGCCAATTTTTCTATTCCTATATGATCTGTTTTGTCATAGAGATTGTTGTCCTTTTCTTTATATTTTCTTCCTGCTGCTTTACTACAATTTTTTAGAATGAGCAGGTACTCAGATAATGCAGTTTGTACTCTGAAGTACCTGACACAGAGAAGAAAGAAACTGAAGTCCATGGTCTGGTGCAAGAAGGAATGGCAGAGTGAAATAAGGATATTTCCAGACTATATAGAGTTTTCTTCTTAAAGAAAGAGTAATCAAAATCTCATCATGTGGCATTCTAAATAAAATGTGGATCTAAATGCATGGTAGCCC
The DNA here is from genome assembly GCA_013398155.1 of Pedionomus torquatus. Taxonomy (NCBI): domain Eukaryota; kingdom Metazoa; phylum Chordata; class Aves; order Charadriiformes; family Pedionomidae; genus Pedionomus; species Pedionomus torquatus. Next base: position 216,347 of record VZRU01000897.1, read on the forward strand.
TGCACTCACGCTCGTGTTCAGCAGGAAAAGATAAGAGGATGGAGAGAGTTAGTCATATTGCTCATAGCATTTCTGAGAGGATCTCTGTGATGAGCCATCTCAGAAATAACACTCAACATATCTAAAGTGTTTTATTTTATGAAGAAAGAGCTAGTCTTACAATGAATAAAGAGAGGTTTTCCTCATTTTTTTTTTCCTCCTCATTCTGCAGGATGGAAAGAACTTCTACCTTCATCAGGCATAAAATATGGAAAAGTCCTTACAAGACTGATATTACAAACCTGGAACAAATCCAAGGGCTGTTATTGTTTGGGCTATACTTTAGTGTAGCAATTCAAAAATTAAGTTATAGTTTCTGAAGCCTATTTTATCAGCCTGTCCTAAAATAACTCTTTCAGCTTTCTTGCATACAAAGCCTTTGCCAAATAAAGTTTCAGGTGATAAGGAATAGAAGAAAAATCAGACCTGAAAGTTATCAACTACTGTTATATTATGTATTTACATTTCTACCAAATTGTTAGAAATAAACCTTTAGTATTGCTTTCTGTGCTGCTCGTGCAAATTCCTGTGATGATATATAGAATCCTTCCTTTTTGCTTCTGCCATTCAGTAAGGCCCTTCTTGCCTCTGCCTTTGTGATCTACTACGATGAACAGTGCAGGCAGCTTCCAGTCTCAGTGAATTCTTAAGAGAGATCTTTAGAGTTTTTCCCTAGCAAGCAACCCTTCACAGAGGACTTGAACTAGATTTACCATCCATTTCAATTCTTTTTCATATATTGTGTCCTTTTCTGGTTTGAAAACTTTATTCCTACTTCCCCTTTGGCTTAATCAGGTCCTTTTGAAATTTATTACAGAAAAGAATAAGAAATGCAACTAAACATAGCCATGCTAAACCATCCCACCAGCAGAGCATATAGAGATGAGTTGGTCTCAACTGGTGCCTTGCACATTTCTGTACTGCACAAGTGCTCTTGTCCTTTCTTTAAAAAAAAAAAAGTGAGTACTATCACTGGCAGTAATTGTTACTACTAATATATACCTTTTTCATTAAGTGTTCAGCTTTGGCAGAACATGGCTCTATTAACCTCATATTCCAAAATACTAAAACCCACAAGTATGTTTATTATTAGTCCAGTTATTCCTATTAATCACTGTAGGTAAGCAAAAAAAGAGAAGTCAACCAGTGGGAGGAAAGGGACAGTTAAAAGAATATATAAAACACTCAAGTACTCTGAAATAACTTTGAGAAGTTTAACCTTAGAAAACTAAAATGATCTATTAAAGTGATAGAATCACTAGAGAGTCACTCTAAGATCTCCTAGGAAATGAATAAGACTAGGAAAAGGCAAATATGCTGCCTTTCTTTTAAAGGAGACAGAACTTAGATAATTAACTTAATTGAAATACCTGGAAACATTTGAGAGTAAATAAGCTATTAGGGAAATGAAACAACACTAAGATGAGTTACAGCAAAAGATTTAGTTTAAAGTAAAAAATATAAAAGCCAAATGAGGGTGGTTTTCTTACACAAGATTCTGAGAGCTGGGAGTGTTTATCTTGGAGAAGACTCAGGAGGACCTTAGTCATGTAATAAAAATCTGATGAGGGTGGATCTAGGCTCTTCTCCTTGGTGCCCACTGACAAGACAAGAGGCAAAAAGCACAAGCTGAAACACATGAAATTCTGCTGAAGCATGAGAAGACACTTTTTTTTATGGTGCAGGTAGTCAAACACTGGCACAGGTTCTCCAGAGGTGCTGTGGAGTCTGTCCTTGGACACATTCAAACTAACCTAGTCATGTTCCTGCACAGCCTGCAGTGGATGACCTTACTCTGATCAAGAGTGGGACTGTGGCAGATTTCCACAGGTACTGGCCAGACTCAGCCACGCTGGGTCCTGTGACCTGATAGGATAACAGGTTTTATGAGTATTAGTAATGTTTCTGAAGTTATTTCCTCTGGCATTCTCATAAAAAAAAATAATGCAACAGGAAGATAATGAAAATCTTTTAACGTGAGAATAGATTCTGTGTTTCCACATTTAGTGGAAAGTCATTAATATTTCATTGAAACAATAGACCTATTTAGTGGGATTCTGTGGAGGCTTGATTTGGGCCTGCATCCAGTTCCTATCTCACAGATGAACTGAATATAAGACAAGAGGATGTTCATAAAACATATGAAAACATACTGATGCAGAATGTAAGTATATTTACATGTAATAGATTTGAGGTAGATATACTTACATTCCATATTCAAAAGGAAAAAACAAGGCTGAAATATTCAAACTGCAATTCAAAAAGATGTTGATAGCTCAGAGAAAAAACATAAAATTAAGATTTAATTTATTCCTTAGTGGACAAAGGCAGAGCCATGGATGTTATCTACCTAGACTTAAGCAAAGCATTTGACACGGTCCTTCATGACATCCTGGTCTCCAAATTGGAAAGTCATGGGTTTAATGGATGGACCACCCAGTGGATAGGGAACTGGCTGGATGGCCACACTCAAAGGGTTGTGGTCAATGGCTGGTTATGAGTGGTGTCCCTCAAGGGTCAGTATGGTAAACAATACTATTTAACATCTTTGTCAGAGACATGGACAGTGGGATAGAAGGCATCCTCAGGAAGTTTGCTGATGACACCAAGCTTGGTGGCTGGAGGGAAGGGATGCAGTCCAGAGGGTCCTGGACAGGCTTGAGAGGTGGACTAATGCAAATCACGTGAAGTTCAACCAAGCAAAGTGCAGAGGCCTGTACCTGGGACATAGCAACCCNAGCCTTCCAGTATCTGAAGGGAGCCTGCAGGAGAGCAGGAGAGGGACTCCTTGTCAGGGAGCATAGTGATAGGACAAGGGGTAATGGTTTTAAACTGGAAGAGGGGAGATTTAGATTGGATATGAGGAAAAAACTCTTTCCTGTGAGGGTGCTGAGAGACTGGAACAGGTTGCCCAGAGAATTTGTAGATGTCCCATCCCTGGAAGTATTTAAGGCCAGGCTGGGTGGGGCTTTGGCCAGCCTGACCTAGTGGGAGGTGTCCCTGCCCATGGCAGGGGGGTTGGAACCCGATGATCTTTGACATCCCTTTCAACACTAATGATTCTATGATTCTATTAGAAGTTTGTGGTAGTCCGTTAGAGAGATGCAAACTGGCTGGGAAGAAATTACTCAGAAAATAGACTGTTAAGTTCATATCATTGCGAGAGGAACTCCGATTAGCAAAGACCTTCTCAAATAATATAAACATTAAGTTGGAATGTATAAATGGGAGTACATAATGCAAGTTAAATGAATTAACTCCCCCACTCCACTCTGGATTGGTTGCACTTAATCTAGAGCATTACAGTCATTGATTCTGAAGGAAAGAAAAAAAAAAAAAAGCCTTTTATTTCCATGACACCTTGGTTAACAGGGCTGCCATAATTAGCCACTTTCTTTTCTAATGCAAATATGGAAAGCATGAAATCACCAATATGGATTTAGTATTCAAGCAATTCCTTCATAAAATCTAATGTGATAAAAATGTCTTTTAATATTGCCTCTAATGTCCATGTTCTGAGTTCTGTAAGGATAATGAATTCTGTATTATATGATGTATGTCTTTGCCCTCAGAATGATGCTACATGGATGGGACTTCAGGGACTATGTTCAATAATCATTTGTCACTACTTTGTTTTGCATGCAACAATGATAAATTTTACAAGAGAAAAGGAAAAAAAAATGCTTTCTGGAATGTATCAAACCCCCAACTTCTAATTTAAAAAGTAAAATTATTTTTAAACTAATGCATATAATTCACTGAAAGGTCTTTTCGACTCATTTTTTACACCACAGAAAGCATTGTTCAGCTGCTAATAACAGTGGAAATGTGAGGAAAAACAAAAACAATTGTGTCTTTTTGTATCATTTGGCTCAGTTGTCCCATCCTAAGCTAAAAAATAAACAGCTTCTGATCATTCATCAACATTGATGCATACACTCCAGACGAGTTTATGAAGACTACAGTAGAGAAAAAATGAATTGACAAAAAAATGACACCATTGCATATGATAACAGGGAAGAGACCTGTGGGAATATTTTTTATAGCCTAGTGGTTTGTTGTGGTAAATTTAACATCTTTTCACTTTTCAGTTTTCTGATTAGAATAGACATTAAAAAACTTTAAGTTTTAGTTAATCATTAAAAATAAATAAATAAATTAAAAGGTAATCAACCCCCAAATGAAAAAATACTTTATTCCATGTAATTTTTCCAAAATTTTAACATTGGCCACTGAAGTATCTGCCTTTTCTGTTGTCCTGCTGCTTATTTTTTTTAGCATCCACTATAATAATTCTGAAACCAGTACAGATATAAGAATAAGTATCTGAGGACAGTAAGCCAAAAAAGTCAAACCAGACCTCTTTCTGATCTTTATGGTGCACCCTGAATTCCAGCAAAGACAGAAACTAAAGAGGTTTTTTAAATAAGCATTTTTGACATCTCAAAAAAATATTAAACTTGTTCTACATTTTGATCTATTCTCACTCTTTAACGTATTGTCATAAACCAACTGAATTGTGAAGATGTAGAAGTCTTGTAAAGAGTAATGTAAATATGAATTCTAATAACATGGTTTAGTCTCCTATGTAAGTAAGGAAAGGATTGCATTCACCTTTTTCTTCTCTGAAGACTTCCTTGTGGGAATTCAAAATCCACTGATGCACTGTCAATAAAAATTAGAACTCTCTAATAAAATGGTCTTTGTGAGCACAGACCAGCTGCTCGAGCTATGTAATATAGTCAGAATCAGCAAGGATATGAAATAAAGCAGCTGTGCCTTTCAGTTTTTTTACTCAGTTATCAGTGCTATCATCTATAAGAGAGAAAACAAGCACAGGCACATTCTGGTTTCTACAATACAATTTGCTCTCTTCCATCTCTCTGAAACTGATCCATGTATCTCAAGGGAAGATGGAGGTAGGGCATGTTCTAGGCTGTAGGACTGATGGAGCAAGTCCAGTGGAGGGTGAACAAGATGACAAGAGGAATGGAGCTCCTCTCCTATGAAGACAGGCTAAGAGAATTGGGTTGGTTCATCCTGGAGAAGAGAAGGCTCTGGGGAGAAAACCTTAAAGAAGCTTTCCAGTACTAAAGGGTGCCTACAAGGACAGATGGAGAGGGACTCTTTATCAGGGAATGTAGTGATAGAACAAGGGGTAACAGTTTTAAATGGAAAGAGTGGAGATTTAGAATAGATACTAGGAAGAAATTATTCACTGTGAAAATGGTGAGGCACTGGAACAGGTTGCCCAGAGAAGTCATGGATGCCCCATCCCTGAAAGCGTTCAAAGGCAAGTTGGACAGGGCTTTGAGCAACCTGGTGTAGTGGAACAGCCCCTGGTAGCAGGGCTAGAACTAGATGATCTTTAAAGTTCCTTTCAACCCAAACCATTCCACTTATCTATGATTCTATTTTGTTACTTCTATTCTGCATTTAGCTTCCTTTTTCTGTTCCACAGATAGGGAGAAAGAATCAATCTTCATTTTTCTTTTTTTTTTTTTTTCATAATAATAAGGGAAAATGGACTGGTTTTTAATATTCAATCATTCTGTGTGCATTTCTGAGTCCCATGGGGAGCTGTCTTGGATTCCAGAGGCACAGTTCCACCTCACAGTTAAAATGAGTTACCAAAAAAGAAAGAAGAATACTGTGATTTTTTTTTTTAATCTAAAAATCCTATCTACAGTTGAAAAAACTAGAAACAAATGTTCCACAAACAATAACAGTGATTTTTTACTTGAGAAAAAAAATTAAAGAGCCTCTTTGTAAGAACTATTCATTCCTAATGATAAAAAGAGCTATCTGAGATAAAGCACTGGAAAGGCTGTCCATGCAATGGACCTGAATGCTAATGAGCATTGCTTTGCGTAAAGGACAGGGCTGAACTTCAGAAATGAAGCAAATGATTCCTCTCCATTGCTGTTGACAAATATTTCAGCCATAAGACCTGATTAAGTACTAATTGCTGCCCAGCAGTGAATGTTTTCTGTGGCATCTTGAAATGAAAATGAGGATGTGTAACCAACCAAGTAATTCATAGCTTGGCAATGACCTCTTCAGAGAATCTGATGGACATTTAGTGATATTTTGAACTGTTTTCTTGCTGCAGTGTTTTTTAAGTTCTCATCATCTGAATGGAAAGATTCTGTAACAGGAAAACCTTTTTCTGACTGGTTTGTTTAGAATTTGCATAGAGTAAATGTTACTCCAATTTAGCTTATTGTTTTGAAGAATATTTTGACATAACATGAATTGTTATAACATAATATGAATTAATATAGTTAGAAGATAAAACATTAATAAACCACTTTTCTGAATTTGTATTTATTGAAAATTCCAGCATACATGTGGACCCAAATAAGATTTAAACTCAAAATATGAGACCTTTAATGAGTAGGTCAAATTACCTACTGTAGATAATTCTTCTGACAGGTGCAGTTCAGTTCTTTGTTCATAAATCATTCATGAATCCACCCCAATTAGATATACGTGAGTTGGGAAAGATTCATGAGTGATTATAAATAGATATTAAACATCCATGGGCATATCCTGAACAGATTATGCAAACAAATTTTGGCTGCTGAGTCGATCACATAATGGTGGCTCCATCTGTTCCAGGCATTTCAGATAGTTAATGGAACATGGGGCTATTGTTTCTGCTTTCTCATAAGAGGACAGGAAACCAATGCAAGCCAGTAACAGAACAGAGAGAACAAATATGTTTGTCCATTGCAAAATAATCTAGTAATCTGCTTCCACTAACCTTAATGGAAGAAGCTGTATTTCTCTGAAAACTTCAGAGCATTTCTAAAATTAACAGAGGAAAAAAAAATGCCTGTATTTAAACATTACGGAAGCAAGAGAATGCTTACATAGAGAATTTTAAAATCTAAATCCATTCTATAGCACAAATAGGTAGATACATAATCTGTCCAAATCAACAAATTACAATGCAGTTAATTTTCATTATATCCATTATATTTTCATTACCATCTTTGGTAACAGCTTCAAATTTCCCTGATTGCTTATCCTTTTCCATACTGTTGTGAAGAACAGTATTTCATGACACTCTGTTGTGTCCTTTGGTTATAATCCTGCCTTTCAGATTTGAAAAAAAATGGACATAACAAAATGTACATGATTAAACCAGGCACATCTTTCTCTCTTTCATTTCTCCAGAGAGTGAGTACAATAGTGTGTTTCTTAATTCTCTAAAGTTGATTATCCTCTGGACTCTAATATTTTACCATTAATCAGTTTCAGTTTCCAATTCCTGTGTTAAGTGCTTCTGAAGCTAGAAGGTCTTCCCAAGAAAATCCTATGTGTGTTGAACTGGTGTGACATTTTCCTCTAACCCTGACTTTGGCTTCCTACCTAAAATTTGGACTTCCATGGAGAAAGAAATAAGATATTATTCTTGGAAAGCTGAAAAACCCCTTCACCTATTCTGTCAAAATTACTCTTTAAAGGAGATGAAAATTTGGAAAATTTCCGTGTTGAAGACAACTCTGACAACGAGTTGTCTGACAAATGCTAACATTGCAGGTAGTCACTTTTATCTAACAAAAACTAGAGAGACAGTATAGAGAGATGACTGGTTTTAAACCAAGTAAGCAGCTACAGAAGACCTGCTCACAAAGATTTGTCATGGATTAACATTGTAATTGTAATTTCTCAAATTCATGTACTTTTGCTGATATATAATAATAAACAGAAGCATATCTGAAGCTAAAGAGATAGCCATATAGTGTCGTAAAATCTCTGAATGTTTTCCAGCCTTGGCAAGATACAGTTGTGGATGACTTGGTTGGACTATCATCCCATCTGCAGCGGAGGCTGAAGGAGGTGTCTTCCCAAAGTTCCTCCAGTTCTGTGATGGTGAGCTCTATGTGCTATTACAGCTCTCCAATATTTTGTGACCATCTCTTCAGCTGAGAGATAAAATTCATTGTGGAAACATATTTCAGTATGAAGTAAAACACACCCATGTAAAGTCCTCTTAAGAGTAGTTTAAGCAAACTTGTTTCACTTTGCTCTGAAATGGACTAGAAACACTCATGTTATCAGTTATCAGTCCCCATAGCTGAGACTACAATAATTTTAAACAACTGAAGGGTATTAATGAATAACCAGAAGGATATGACATCTTAAATCGTTACATCTCTTTCAAAAATGTATGTACGGCTGTGCCCTAAGGTTCTCAATTTCGAAAGGATAGATTATGAGAAATTAAGAGTATTGGTTGGTAAAGACAGCTGCACTGACAAAAGTACAGAAACGATCTAAAATTTATACCCCAGCCAAGGGGAAAAACTTCTGTAGAGGGTTTTCAGATCTAATTAGATAAATAATCACTTCAAAAAGGATATTAAATGCAAGTAGAATGACTATAAAGATTGACATAAAGGATTGTTCAACAAAGAATCAGTACATTTTAGTCATCAGAAAGCAGAGGGAAGAGCTAAAAGTTGAAACAGTCTAAGAGGAAGATTAAAATAGAAAAAAGGTTGTTTATTGAGGAAGTATAGAACATGCAAGTAAGAGATTAAAATTAAGGGTAATTTAAGCAAGCTTCAAAAGATAAACTAACATCTTACCTCAGATTCAGCTGGGATAAATGTCTGAGTGTGGTGTGAAAGACAGGAGAAATAATAAAAATTAAGAAGAATAAATGGTAAATTATAAAGTGGAAAACTATTTTAGACAAAATACAATGCTGCCTGAACACTTTAATATAAACAGGGCATTTAAGAATCAGTCCTCTACTAGGGACAGTGGTAATAACTAAGATACCCTTACTTGTAGGGACATCAGAAATTCAATAACGAATTTAAAAAAATGCAAAATCTCTTAAACATTTATTTATCAGAAAAACTTAAGGATTTGGGGATATTCTCACAGCTTCTTGTGATTCATGTGTATTTTTCAGTATTTGTGCAGGTAAAACTGCAACTCTCCACCCATAATACAAACTGATCTTCATTTTTAGTTTCAGATACTTCTTTTCTTTGTAGAGGAGCTAGCTGTGAAAAGAGAAGGGAAAGAAAAGGAAAGAAATTTGCACCTGTATGCAAATACATGTTCAAAGAATATGTTCTTAAGGGACATCTGTGCTGAGTAACTTGAACCATAACAAACACATCATACTATTCGTAGTTTTATGAAGAAAGAGTGGTTAATGCCAGAAATGATGGGCATTGTGTTGAAGGTATTCCTGTTAACTATAGTTAGCCTAAACTGGGGGGGGTGGGGGGTGTGTGTCAGCAAAATACAGTATCATATTTGCTGAAAAAAAACCAACTATATTGAGAAAAACAATAGTCAAATGACTATTAAAGAATTAATTTCTTGTTAAGGCCATAGACTCATACATACACACATGGACGGATATCCACATAGCCTGACAAGTTCTTTTGGGGGATATCAGTATCATAAGTCAGTAGGTTTAGTACATTAATGAAGGTTTACTTTATTGTAGTGTATGTAATCACTTTGACAATAGATCTGATATAAATAAAGGTATACCTTAGTTAGAGAGCAATGATATATATGGAGCCCTATACAAGTACTATTCATTTCTGGAGAATATTCAATACTTTCTCTAAAATTCCACGCTATGTAAGTATATTAGTAAGAATACTAGGTCTAATTAAGATTGTAGTATGTGAAGCTCTGGACAAAATGTTTTAAATATGGGCAGTTTATAAACCAAAGTTTAATGGAAAGGCTATGAACAAATAAATTAAAAAACTGAAAACTATCAGCAGAAGCAGGTAAAAAGTGTGTTTCAGCATAAAATCAAATTAATACTGCTAGGATTGTGGATGTTTGTGGATCAGTGAGACAATGAAAATTTTCTCTAACCATCTTTTCCCACAATCCAGTGGCTGGAAGTATTTTGGCTGAAAGTATTGTATGATTCATATTTAAGTGCTGGACCAGGATGTCGCAATTGAACCATACGTGCTGTTATTTCTTAAAATAAGAAATGGTTTGGACGTAGTCAATTAGTCACTGCACTGATGTCTTCTTAAAAGCAATAGGTCTAGTAACAGCAAAAAACTGAGTTTACCTTCCACACTGATGTTCTAATCAATATGAGGTTTACAAAGCAGAAAAGCAAGCACTAATCTCATTAACGCACCAAATCTGAGAAGCATTTTTGCACTTAACACTGCCGACTCGTTCTAGAAGATCACTTAATTTGCAAATGTTAATAACACTTTGCAAGTGTACTAAGGAAATGGAAATAAAACCAGATTGTTATGTCTAAACTAGATCAAAACATTAATGCATACCTGTAATTCCAATATAGGGAACATAAAGCTGATGGAAATAGCTGAAAGGGCTGGAAATGAGTTCATATCCCTTACTGTGAGTATTGGCACTCCAAATGCAACACTAAAGATCAAAATGCATTACCATCTGAATGCTATTTAGTAGACTGTATGAAATGAGCCAGCGGATCTCAGGCTGGTTTTGAACGGCTGTATCACCACTGCAAAAATTTGCAGCCACGTGAGAAATGAACAACCCTGAACATTTTATTATGCTATAGGCATTAGAGGCAATGTTTCCATCACACCAGGGACTGAGATATGTGAGTTGTACACACTGCAGGTCTGGCTGTCCAATCATTATTTTGCACTACGAAGGAATTTATTTCATGCAATCGGTGCCCGTACCTGCTTCCCAATTGGAGTATGCTTGCACTCTTGTAGATGACACACTGGTTTTACATAAAAATAACATCATAAGTCTCTCAAGCAGAAGTAATATATTTCTTATTTTAGAAGTTAGATAAAGCACTAACCGACATCACAGGGCCCTGGTGCATTTTCAACATCTTTAACCAGGTATTCCAACAGAAGCCATTCCCTCCAGCAAGTGAGCCTCACATGATCACAAAGTGCACTAGAGATCTTCTGTAGCAACACATGTAGAAATGAAATGTGACAAAAGGGGGAAGAGCAGTTCCAAAACACTTCCAAACATAGGAGAAAAATAGAGATAGATAGATAGATAGATAGATAGATAGATAGATAGATAGATAGATAGATAGATAGATAGATAGATAGATAGATAGATAGATAGATGAGTCAAAAAACAAGAGGAAAAAAAAAGGCTCCTTCCGTCCTTTGCATTATTGTGTGGTAATTATATAATGATTGTTGTGTGGGAGTGTATTTTTAATCAGAAGGTTTTCTCAGCCTGAAGGATGAGCTGGGGCACAAGGTTGTGATTTCTAGAGACCAATTGCTAAATTTTTGACTCAGGTCATGTAAATGGAGATAAATTTGTTGACCTACATGCTAGTGGCTATATGTGCATGTCAGAAAGCACATCTAGCTGACAGAAATGACAGTCGCCGGTCAAGGGAAAATTAACAGCTATATAGGCCAAATCAGAATGGCATAGAAGGGATGAAAGCTTGTACTTTATTAACTCATATTATAGCAGAATCTCACAAAGATGCCTTTTCATGATGTTTAAATTAATTCAGAGCTATTTATAAGGAAAGTGCATAGGAGCATATAGGTATGGAATTATTAATAATATTTCAGAGCAAAGTTATATAAAACTGTGGTTTTATGAAGGCATACTGAATATTTTAATCAGCAAACACTTAAAGAATGCATTTTTAAAGAAGGGTATAAATATAACTGTATTTCTGTGTGCATGAATTGTAAACATGTGAACATCCATGACAGAGAAATTCTACAAGAACAATAGAGCACTGTGCACCTGGCTACACAAACATAACAGGAACACATGCTTAGCAAAATGTATGGCCTTTAAGGTGTCTGGGATGTCCATATTGGTCTGCAAGATACATGTTGTCATTTATGGTAGATCCACAATGTTCTGAAGAACCAACTGTAACCAGTGGCAAACCAGAAATCTCCACGGACACCTATATTAAGGCAACTGAATCATGTTCATTGAAGTAATGACACTTGATGCAGACTTTATGGATATTGTAAGCTTAAGTTCTGCCAACAGCCTTTCAGCATGGTTTTGGAAAATTTTCCACTTATTAAAAAAAAAGTAAGTAAAAGACTATACCTCACATGATATTTATTATAATTGATCCCTTCAGCTGCATGAGGGTTTTCAGACATTTTCATTAAGAACAATTCCAAAAACCTATGAATAAGTCTATCTGTTTGCAAAACTGGAACCTACAACACAATAACATAGGAAACTGCTATAATAAATGTTTAAACATAGCAAACTGCCTCTTAATAGTGGTTCCAAAGTGGTTTAATACCATTCTAAGACTTAGAATAAGTAACAGCGTTACACAATCTAATTATAGTAGAAACTTTCCCACAGGAATAAAGATTTGAATGGCCTGCAGAATAATTATTAAAATATTTTTGACTAACAGACTAAATTCTTTATATGAGACATTTTCTTTTAAGAGCATGTCGTGGTTTCAGCTAAATTCACCAAAACCTGAGTGACAGATGTCCCCCCCTCCCCCCCTTTGGTCAGAGAGGAGAGGAAGGAGTTAAAGAGATTCAAGAGTTTAGAACAAACTAAACTACTTTAATGAAAATATAAGTAATATAATAAAAAGGAAAATTAGGAAAAAGGGATNTGCGGATGGGATGGAATACCCCTGTTGGTCCGTTCTGGGTCACCTGTCCTGTCCGCTCCTCCTTGAAGGTGGGACCCTCCAACGGGCAAATGTTGAAAATTATCTGACCTTGGTTCTTCCAGCAATAAGTCTAAACAAGGGCCTCTCTGCATACCATCCCTTGGTATAATCAGGTCTTATCACTGTGAGACGGAACAGCTCTGAACAATGTGCTGTTAATTTCAGAGTTTAGCTAGTTAGAAGAAACCCAGCTAAGAAAGTAAAACTGTAAAACAGAAAATTGGCTCGTTTTACCTCAAACCAGGACAGAGCATTTTGGTAAATGTTTGATATTCACAATGATATTTGTGAATCCATCACTAATTGTCTCTAGAATGACAGCTTCATTACCACTACTGTTACAGTATTTTCCTGAAAACTGAAAATTCATGTTAGAATATGATAGAGTTGCAGGCAAAGTGAGTTGCCATTTCACTTCAGCATGAGATCAGTCTGAAGAGTGAAATAACTGAATAACTGAAAATAACACAAAAAACTACAGGGTGATATAAAAAAATGCTGGACATAACAGGCAGCAGTGTGAGAAGCTAACAAAAATTGCAGACAGTACCACGAAGGATAGTAAGATATCACAGGTGGTTAATGCGAAGTAACCCACTGGTGACTTTTTAGTGGTTACTATCTTGAAAGACCAACAGCACCAGTATAACTGTATGAATAATAACATATAAAACTAAGATTGCCTGGACAATGGTATCAGATAACAAATTTGGATAAAGACATATCTGAACTGTGACCAGTTGAGAAAACTAATTTAGGACTGTTTACTTTGAAGGAGACTGGTGTGGGAAAGGAAGGTACAAGAGAGGTCCAAGAAAGTCAAAGCAAAAGGAAAAGGGAGAATAAAGTATGTAAATCACGAGGGCGCTGCTGCCTGGGTTTACTTATCAGAAGCACCAAGCTTGACCAGTGCAGCTGGAGGAAGACAACAAAACAAGCCCAATTCTCTGACTATAACCTAAGAATCAATCCACTTCCATGCTTAGGAGGATGAGAGTAGTAGTGGTGGTCAGGGTAATTTTCCTGTCCATCAGGGAAGCACCCAGAAAGACAGACCAAGCATCATGGTATCACCATAGAATTATAGAATTGTCTAGGTTGAAAGGGACCTTTGAGATCATCTAGTCCAATTATCAACCTAACTCTGATAAAAACCATGATTAAATCATGTCTCTAAGTGCCATGTCTACCCATCTTTTAAATACCTCCAAGGATGGTGACTCAGCCACTTACATGCGCAGCCGATTCTAAAGTTTAATAACCCTTTCTGTGTAAAAATATTTCCTGAATATCCAATCTGAACCTCCCCTGGCGCAACTTGAGGCCATTTCCTCTTCTTATCACTGGTGACTTGGGAGAAGAGACCAAACCCCACCTTTCTACAATCTCCTTTCAGGCAGCTGTAGATAGCGATAAGGTCTCTTCTCAGCCTCCTTTTCACCAGGCTGAATAAACCCAGCTCCCTCAGCCACTGATAAGACTTATTCTCCAGACCCGTCACCACCTTTGTTACCCTTCTCTGGACCTGCTCCAGCACTTCAATGACTTTTTTGTGGTAAGGGGCCCAAAACTGGACACAGTACTTGAGATGCCTCACTAAGCAAAGGGGGATGGTCACCTTCCAAGACCTACTCACCAAGCTGTTCCTGACACAGGCCAGGAGGCTGTTGGCCTTCTAGGCCACCTGGGCATGCTGATAGCTCATGTTCAGCCCACAGTCAACCAACAGCCTCAGGTCCTTTTCTGCCAGGCAGCTCTCCAGCGAGGCTTCCCCAAGCCCGTAGCACTGCATGGGGTTGTTGTGACCCAAACACAGGCTCCAGCACTTGGCTCTGTTGAACCTCATGTCATTGGCCTTGGCCCATCCATCCAGCCTGTCCAGATGCCTCTACAAAGCTTTTCTACCCTCCAGCAAATCAACACACCCATCTAACTTGGTGTCTTCTACAAACTTACTGAGTGTGCATTCGATCCCATTGTCCTAACTGATAAAGATGTTAAAGAGAACTGGCCCCAAAACTGGGCCCTGAGGGACACCACTCATGACTGGATGCCAACCATATTTAATTTCATTCACCACCACTCTCTGAGCCTGGCCCTCCAGCCAGATTTTAACTCAGAGGGAGTACACCTATCCAAGCCATGAATAGTCAGTTTCTCCAGGAGAATGTTGTGGGAGACTGTATCATGTTGATCATCAACCATGTTGATGCCATTCTCATAAGAAGTTCTCCACCACTCATAAGAGTTCAACTATTTGCTTTTCACTGTTTAAAAGACTTTGGTTCTCTAATAGGAAAGCCCAAGCAAATTATGTCAGAAGTACATTATATAGGCATACATCATGTAGAAGAAACAGAAGCCAAAGCCAGATACTCACAGAACGAATCTAAAAAGTTACTCGCCATTGAATTACTAGCTCAAACAAAACAGGATGCCTTCTGTAAACCATGTTATTCTATATGTGACTAATTTTGGTATTGTTACTATTTGTAATGAATCTTAAACTCCAGTTGATTAGCATCTAAGCATTAAGGATTCAGGATAGGCAGAACAGTCTACCTAGATGCATAAAGATTTGAACCAGGATCTACTGGAACATAAGTTTACTATAATTCTTACACAAATGTAGCTAGTTTACTCCAGATTTAAATACCAGTAAAATGAACAATGTCTGAAAGAAAGTTGTCTAGCTTTTGTATGCCAAATGTTGCATTTTTCTACTTTAGTATTAAGAAAATAGAAATAATGCAAAGGAATGGTAAATCTTATATACTGCTAAGGAAGTGTGTCCATATTGGAAAAAGATAAAGCTAATGTTTGTCCCAACAAAGAGGTGACTGTTTTCTTTCCAACTGTCAGCATACACAGATGTCCAACATCCACCCTGCTTACAAGAAGCTCTGCTGAATCTATGTTCCATTCTGATTGCAATGTAACTGTCCCTATCTGGGGAAAAAAAAAAAAAAAATGGAGATACGTAACTCCAGTGATAATACCAGGGTACAGCATCAGGAGAGGGGAAAGGGTGGGAAATAACTTGGGCTGGCATTGAAACTTCAAAGTTACTTTAAGACAAGACAAAGAAGTGAGCTCTTGGGATAAGAACATGACTAGTATGGTAAGTCTGTGTTCAAATGTCTGAGGGAGGCTTTCTCTTTCCCTTTCTAAGACCATGCTAATGTTTTTTGAGACAGTTGAGCATATTTATCATTTTTTTGTACCCAAGCAACACCCTTCATCTTGGAATGTTGCAGGCTATATTATTGGAAATCATGGGCTATATATAACCTTAAGGTATGTCTGTGCAGGTCTCAAGGGATGGTCTGTAGCAACAGTAACAGCAACAAAGAATAGCTATATTTATGTCATCCAAAGAGAGAAGCAGTGAGAGACCAGATAGAGGAAGTATTGCCATGGCTGGGGCTTTCTATACTCAATAGAATGCATAAAAAATAATTTAAAAAAAAGGGGCAGATGCAACAAAGCTCTACCAGCTGTCCAGAAAGATGATAATCTGCTAGTACAATATTGTGACAAAAGCAGTTGGAAAGTATGGAGAACTGTTTGACTCCACACCTATAATAATGGCATTACTTAGCATTTATATAGTACATCTCAGCTGTGCAGCTAAAGCTCTTTATAAAAGATAGCAATCATTATCCTAATTTTGTATTTGGGAAATGAGTATGCAGAGAGTTTAAGCCAAAATTTTAAGAGTTGGCTCATTTGGTGGTTCTGAAAAAAAACAAGGGATCTGATTTTATAGACACACCAAGCATCTGCAACTTCAGTTAGAATGGCTGGTAGCTGCAGGTGCTCATCAATAAGAAAATCATGTTGCAAATGCATCAGGTTAAAGCCTTCATACCCCTGTATCCCAAACTGGTGGTTGCTTTTTTGAAAGGTAGACTGGCTAACACAACAAAGGCTACTTGTAAAACTGAGTAACAGAAACAGAATCAAGGTTTCTAGACAAGGTTTCTAGACTATCCTATATAGTAATATATAGATTGAACTGCATTGTCTTTACTAAAATAAGCTCACGAAAAGTTGGGGAAAAAAAAAAAAAAAGATAAAAAATAAACAAACTGAAACAGCAGATGCAGAGGAAACTTACAGAAATGTGTTTGGGGACAGTTTTTTGCAAGAGAAACGGATTAAGTGTGATGCATAAAATAGTCAGAAGACTTCATTCAGGATGGAGGATTTTCTCTATAATTTTTAACAGGAAAGATGGTAAACTATAAGAACATAGTAATAACATGGTCAAAATATCCAAGCTGAATGACTTAGTCTAGTTCCCAAGGGCACAACAGCCACACTAGCAAGGGATTAACAAGGTCTGAAACACAGTCTACCTCAGGTAAAGGACCAAATTAGAATCATAGAATAGTTAGAGTTGGAAGGGACCTTAAAGATCATTGAGTTCCAACCCCTCTGCCATGGGCAGGGACACCTCCCACTAGACCAGGTTGCTCAAAGCCCCATCCAGCCTTAATCACTTCCAGGGATGAGGTATCCACAACATCTCTGGGCAACCTGTTCCAGTGTATCATCATCCTCACAGAAAAGAATTTCTTCCTAAGACCTAATCTAAATCTCCCCTCTTCCAATTTAAAACCATTACCACTTGTCCTATCACTACACTTCCTGATAAAAGAGTACTTCTCCAGCTCTCCTGTAGAGATACTGTAGAGATACTCTCCTTCAGATACTGGAAGGCTGCAATAAGGTCTTCCTGGAACCTTCTCTTCTCCAGGCTGAACAACCCCAGCTCTCTTAGTCTGTCTTCATAGGAGAGGTGCTTCATCCCTCTGATTGTCTTTGTGGCCCTCCGCTGGACCATTTCTAATAAATCCATGTCTTTTCTATGTTGAGGACTCCAGAGCTGGACACAATACTACAGGTGGGGTCTCACAAGCACAGAGTAGAGGGGGAGAATCACCTCCTGCAACCTGATGGTCACACTTGTTCAGATGCAAATTAGCGTGACTAGATTGGCTCAATGATAAAGCCAGTTTGATAGGAGTTAGATGGTTTTTGGATGAATGTCCATGTTGTGGCATACAGGTGTCACTTAATGCTTACAACAATTGCATCACTATCTCCAGGCAAAGAGAGACAGAAAAGGTGACATTTACTGAAAATTAATAAAGCTGAGTTCACTAATCCCCTCTTAGACTACAGACTTCCAAGTATGTAAGGGTTCTGGAAAAAAGCATGCAATTATTATATAGAAGACTGGGTCCCAACAAAATTTCCATCCCTCTCCCTGTAATAATAACTACTAATGCCCTTGCTACAGTTTGCATCTGTTCCAGTGTGCAGCTCACTACAGAAAAAGCTTCCTCTTGAGAGCAATCTCATAAGGCAGAAGCAGCTGCTCTTGTTCCTCCTGCTCTCCCTTTTCAATTCTTTAGAGTCATGTCACTAAATTTCAAACGATAAGTTTGCTTTATTACTTTAGCTTTCAGTGTAGTTTAGGGACAAGTTGGTAGCAAGACTTAGACTTCATACTGTAATGCATGAGAGGACAGCCCTGGAGTGAAGGCTCAGCTCTGATTCCTTCCAATCTTAAAGTTGTTTAACTAATAAAATTAATTTGCCTTTTTAAAATTTAAAATAAAGACAAGATGTTTTCATTTTTTTCCAGTAATCTACATTGGCAAAAATGAAGGGATGTTATTTGTATGCTGATTTGTCTGGTGAAAAGCCAAACTGCAGATAGTTTGGCCTGGTGCCAGTCTGAGTTGCTTCATTTCTTCTTTTCCCTGAGCTCAATACCAGCAAGATAGCTACTGTGCATCAGTGGCTGCGTCAGAAATTTAGAAAACTGGAAATATTAGAAAGAAAGTCACAAAGGGACAGACAATCTTGCCACAGTTGCAACACCAGGCCTGACCTTTAAGTATCTTGTTAATTTCCTAATATACCAGTAATTACAATCATTTTTTCAGTTTTATGACTTCTTTTTTTTTGCACCTAGAAACAGTTTGCATTTATACCTGCTACCATTTTTCCAGCTACTTCTCAGAAGGAAAGTACAAACTTAATAAATCTACATGTCCATAAAATAGCTAATACACAACAGATTAATCCTATGGCACATCATCAATTATCAACTTTACAAATCAATAACTGGACTGCAAAACACAGCATCTATGGCAAAAAAAAAAAAAAAAACCAACATCATAACTGCAGAGTCCTAATATGTTTTTCTAGGAGAACAAGATTAGGTGTCCTCACAGCTTCAAGGTGGATGGGCTTAGATGTGGTCTTAAGTGAGTCCCTCAAAAGGCTGAGGGGCTTCAGAACTAAAAAGCCATGATATATTTGAATAAAAAAACCCCTGAATTCTATCCTTATGAGAAATATTACAAGATACAGCAAAGAAGAATAGTCCTTCTTTTCGGCTCAGCCACTTCAAGTTGAAGCAAGCCCTGCATGATGCATGGTTTTGTCCTACCTCTCCTGCCATCTAATTAAGCCACTCCTTACTGTGTTTGACTGTTTCTTCAGATCTGCATTTGAGTTCCAAGCTTTTAGCTCCTGCTGTAACTTTCTCATTTCCCTTTATTTATTGCATCCAGAGTTCTCCAAAATCTTCTGTTTCTGAACAGGTTAATTAATTTTTAATAAGACTCCCTCTTTTCCTTTCATGACCCAGAGTTATTAAAGGAACATAACAAATAAAACTGAAAAAAATACCCCAAAACAATTAATGCAGCCATTAGCCACCCCAAAAAGGCAAATCACAGAGCAGAGATACAAGATTTAACAGCTTTAGGTACAGCCTTTGGCCACAGAGTGTGTGTAGGATGTGCCAACATTATTAACTGGTCTGCAGCACAAGAAGAAAAGGACTGTGGTTTAATTTACTGCAGTCTGCCACATTTCTATGACTGCATGTTTAAAGAGACCCTTAACCTGCAATTAAGTTTGTACCAGTATCTAGTCCTCTCTGCATACCCTGCAAGCATATAGGTTAACTGCAAACCTTGTGACCACATTGCAGGTGGGATGCTCTTGACAGTTCCCTATTTTCAGCCTTAGTTCCTATAGGGTTGGCTTCTGTGAGATGTTTCTAGAAGGTTCCCCCATGTCAAATAGAATCAATCCTGTCTCCAAGATGCCCCCACCCTGGGCAAGGACAAGCCCATCAGTGATACTGTTAGCACCTCTGTGACAAAATACTTAAGTGGGAAAAACTGCTGTGCAACAGCAACTGCTGGAGGAGAGTAAGAGTATGTGAGAGAAAAACCTCTGCAGACAGCAAGTTCAGTGAAGAAGGAAGGGAGGAAGTGCTCTGGGCACTGGAACAGAAATTTCCCTGGGGCCCATGGTGAAGACCATGGTGAGGCAGGCTGTCCTCTTGCAGTCCATGGAGGATTGCACTTCAGAGCAGATGTATGCACCCAAAGGAGGCTGTGAACCAGTGGGAAGTCTGTGTTTAGAGTACAATCTTGGCAGGACCTGTGACCCTGTGGAGAGAGGAGTCCACACTGGAGCAGGTTTGCTGACAGGACTTGTGGCCCTTTGGTGGACCTTCACTGGAGCAGTCTGTTCCTGAAGCACTGCACCCTGTGGAAAGGGCCCACACTGGAGAGGTTTATGGAGGACAGTCTCCTACAGGAGAGAGTCCATGCTGGAGCAGGAGAAGAGTGTGTAGGGGAAGGAGCAGCAGAGACAACATGCAATGAACCAACTGCAACCCCCATTTTCTATTCCCTTGTGCCACTCAGCAGGCAAAGATAGAGAAATCAGGAGTAAAGCTGAGCCCATGTAGATCTGGTTTTATTTCTCATTATCCTACTATGATTTGATTGGCAAAAAATAAAAATTATTTCCCCCTACTCAAGTCTGTTTTGCCCATGACAGTAACTGCTGAGTGACCTTCCTATCCTTATCTTGACCCATCATGCTTTGTCTCCCCCATCCAGCTGAGAAGGAAGAGCTACAGAGTAGCTTGGCAGGCATTTAGCATCCAGCCAAAATCAACCCACCATAGAGTGACAAAATAGGTCACATACATGTTAATATACAGCAATAAACAAAATCTGATAGGAATTTAAAAAAAAAAAAAGTGCTTTTTGCAAATCTAAAACTAGACAATAGACCTTTTTGCAGTGACAGTCCAACTGGATCAGGCCCATTCCCCATCTGCTCACAATTAAAACCCCACACTCAGAAATAAACTTATCAAAGCTCTCCAGTGATTCACTCAAGTATTCAGGTAAACCACCCATTCCCTTCCTTTGGAGGAGAAACAGATCTAAGGCATGCACAATATTCACATAAGCTCCTATGACAGAGCTTCTTGGCAGAATTTCATTCTCAGATTCTCTAGATCAGAATTTGATTTCCCTGTATAAAACAGAATATAATTTGTTTGCTTTCTGGAAAGTGTTCAAGCAAGACACATTTACCAAACTGTGTTGTTTTAGCAAATCTCAGAAAAGATTTTGAAGAACGAATGGTTCAGCACCCTGTGGAGAACAACAGCTGCTCCATGGTGCAACCTCACAAGGGAGCAAGGAGAATGCAGCCAGCTATAGATGGAAATTCAACACGACCAGACTGAGATATCTCAAACAATAATTAAGACACTTATCCCTCAGGCAGTATTCAATGACTACAAGTTGCTAAGAACTAAGTCTGGACATAAGCTATCATCCAAAAAACAACACTTTCAAAAACAGGTGCCTTGCAAAAACAGGTGCCTTGCAGAGCCCTGCTGGGTAGGGTGCAATCTCACAGAGACAGAAGTGATGCAGTTAAATTGCAGAGACTAGTTAGCCTTTGGAAGCTTTAATACCTAATCAGCTATTAATTGTGACCTGGTGCACCACATATTTGTAATGATGTGTTTGTTACTACATAATATAAATCACTTACTTTTTCCTTATGTTTCCTAAGAATTACTTACAATTCATCAAGTAACTGTCACCAGTACTTATTATTTTTAATTACAGAACCAACATATTTCCAGGGAAAGATATCATCCATAAATATAAAACTAAATACATTGCTAAGAACAGGAAATGAAATAGTATTTAATTACTAAAAATTGTTACAAGTAATTGTCAAATGCTAACCACAGATACTACAAATCTTATGTAAAGTGGAAAAATTCATGTGTTACTTCTAATAATTTAATTTACTACAGTTACATTTTACAATTTACCTAGAAGAGAAGATCAAATAAATATAATCATTCCTTTACACAATGGAAGCTGGGTGAATAGAATAACTCCAGGCTGTAAAACTAGAATAAATAACACTGCAGCTGAGAACAATAATTCATATAAACCTTGAGTAAGTGCAGTTGAAATCAATATAGATCTTCAATCAGTTTCACTGATCATTTCAACAGTAAAACTCCTCTTACATAAACCATCTTATGCTAGTACTTATGACAACAGTAATAACTGTTACTATTTCAACATCAAAAATAATAACACAAAAAAATAACAGCAGCAGCCTTTGATTGTTTTAATTTTGTTACATCATTTCAGCTTGGACACTGAGAGGCTATAAGTCTACTATGAACTTACTGAATTCTTACAGGTATTTCTGCTGGTGTTTGAAGGAGTACCCTTTAAGCTCTGTGAGCAAAGTTTCCATCTGCTGTGTTACTAGAAATACTAAATAAACATTTACCAAGCTGTGCCACTGATGTGAGGGAAAGGAGATGGGTAATAACAATGGAATTTCACTCAATTTTAGGAGTTCAATTATGTATGTGTTCAAAATCCTAACAGCCAATTACTCTGTCAGGTAACAGATTACATTTTTAAGGAAAGGTGTGTATTTATGTGTCCTCCCAGTCAAACATGTTTTTCATGTACAGACAGGAGAAACTGGATGGAAATGAGAAAGTAAAGGGAAGATTTTTCACTTTATTGTAAATGCTATGACACAAAGGACTTCATCTGGGATCTAGGAGAGTGTAAGAGATGGAAACCAGATGGAAAGCAGTGATGAAATGCAGGGCATTTTAACCTCTACATCATTGATTCAAAGGCAGCCACTTGGCACCAGTGACTCATGAAGATAAAAGCAATGACTCATCTATATTTACACCATCTCAGGAATGCCTATGAAATTATCTCACATTCTGGATGCCATGACTGAATCCCTTTCGGGAATTGCAAACTGCAAAGGGCTGTAGGAACCATGAGGATCAGAATACTTTTCTTCTACAGATAGCAGTTCCAAGCTGCCACCGAGTATACCAATCTTCTGATATATATGCACATACATCATAATACATGGTCATTCATACCAATTTTCTGATATATATGCACATACATCATAATACATGGTCTTTCATACAAATTTTCCCTTAATGTCCTTTTTCACATGGTCTTTTAAAGGCATTCAAAGAAAGAATTTTCTATTTATACTTCTATGGGTTTTTTTTTGCATTAACAGACAGTTAGCAGCTGGCTAGATGCTAAGGCAAATTCTTTTTCCACAGAGTCAAGGCAGTTTATAGAACTGGGTCTGAACATTGAACTTCACCAGCCCAGCGGTCTTATCTACACAATTTTGGAGATTGGTGACAGAATTTACTAAGCATATTCAATACCCAATTTCCCAAAATATCCAATCAGGTTAAAGCAAAACCAGTTTTCTCATATATAAGTACAGGAATATCTGCCTGTTCTGGGCACTTAAACAAAAAAATAAACAAAATTATTATTTACTAGAATGAAAAGCACAGATTCTTTTGAATGAAAAGATCTGCCATAAATTTACATTAAAAATATTTTTCTAGCCTTTCTGTGACTGAAATGGAATAACTGTTTATGCTCAAGCAAACAAACAAAATTAATCACCAAGAAGAAGTTAAATGATTTGAGAAAAAAAATCCTTATACCTACAACATTTAGGAAAGAGTTTAAGAATGAAAGGTTTGAATGGAAACATTGTAGGTCTTTGCTTTTTCTGAAATGAAGAAAATTCAGTTTCAGAATAAAGGTCAGTGCCTGTTATCATAGAATCATAGAATGGTTACAGTTGGAAGGGACTTTAAAGATCATTGAGTTCCAACCCCCCTGCCATTGGCAGGGACACCTCCCACTAGGCCAGGTTGCTCAAAGCTCCATCCAGCCTGGCCTTAAACACCTTCAGTGATGGGGCATCCACAACTTCTCTGGGCAACCTGTTCCAGTGTCTCACCAACCTCACAGGAAAGAATTTCTTCCTAATGTCCAATCTAAATCTCCCTTCTTCTAGTTTAAAACTATTACCCCTTGTCCTGTTGTTAGACTTCTTGACAGAGTCCCTCTCCTGCTCTCCTACAGGGTTCCTTTAGATACTGGAAGGCTGCTAGAAGGTCTCCCTGGAGACTTCTCTTCTCCAGGCTGAACAGCCCCAGCTCTCTGAGCCTGTCCTCATAGGAGAGATGCTCCATCACTCTAGCCATCTTCTTGGACCTCCACTGGACCCGTTCCAACAGTTCTATGTCCTTTCTATGTTGAGCTGAACACAGTACTCCAGGTGGGGTCTCACAAGCGAGGAGTAGAGGGGGAGAATTACCTCCAGTTATGAGGTTATGCCTCTGTCCTGGTTCCTGCAGGGACAGAGTTAATTTCCTTTATAGGGGTTGCTATATTTCAGATTTGGTATAGAAGGAATGTTAATAATGCATATTTTTTTAGTTGCTGCCAGAAGATGCTGATATATTTCAAGGACTTTTCAGAGCTTCCCATAGAAGCTGAGAAGGAGCCTAGACAACCAATGGAGTGGCTAGTAGGATATTCCATACCATAAACATCATGCTCA
>VZRU01000897.1:241536-255221 GCA_013398155.1 Pedionomus torquatus
AGCTTCCCATAGAAGCTGAGAAGGAGCCTAGACAACCAATGGAGTGACTAGTAGGATATTCCATACCATAAACATCATGCTCAGTATACAAATGGGGATTGGCCAGGGGGCAGATAATCAGTATTGATGCTCAGGTAATTAGCCATTCACAGTGGTGAGAGTGACTTGTGTCATTAACATCAATATTGCAGTTATTTTCCTTTTGTCTTGTTCTATCAAGCTGTCTTTATCTCAATACAAAGCTTTTTTTTATCTTTTTCCTTTCCCCTTCTTATCTATTTCTTCTCCCTGTCCTTTTAGGGGAAGAGGGAGTGAGAAGCAGCTGCATGGTCCTAGTTGTTGACTGGGATTAAACAATGACAGCTACTTGAAGACCAATGTCCAAATGTCAAATATAAGTTTCTTCCACTTCCAAGCACAAGCCAAGATACTGTGTGAAACAATAGGTAATTGCTAACAGTATATCATGTGATGGTACAAAACATCCAACCAACTTATGCTGTTTAAATGTATCATAGAGAACTCCTCAGATGTACTTCCCAGGTACATGTTAGGAAAGGCAAGCATAAAATACTTTGTTTCTTTTCTTCTGAGGTGCTGTGAATTTCATATATTGCAGTCCTCTTCCCAGACTCTCCCACATCCCTTGCTCTCCTCTTGAAAAGAAGCAAGAGGGAAACATAGTAGCTTGATCTCCTAAACTTAGATAATCATGTTGTATCTTTTCTAGCTCTCTCTTCCCCATAAATTTCAATCCAGAGGCTGAATTCATTCAAAATGAGCAGAAGCTCTCAGAAGCAGAAGCTCTCAAAGATATTAAACTTCTGTGAATTTCATGAAAGTGGGGTAACTAGAAAGACAGGCATATATATCTCCATAGTCAAGGGAAAGAACACGGCATGTTTTTTAACCTTTTTCAACATCAAATAATCTACCCAGGAGAGCACCACAATCAGTAATATCTGGTCTCTGAAGTGGTTGTATCTCATGGTGGAGTGACACTCTTACTGAGGGTTATGACAGAAGAGCAGCTCTTATTAGCCACAAGAGAATCCACAGTGGAGAGCACCACTGAGTCTTCTTTGACGTGGCAAAACCTTCAGTGAGTTTATGCCATTTATCATACACCAGAGAATATGCATTCAAGATGTGCTCATCCTGGCAGCAGTCAGTGTTGTGGAGTCTCTAGTATTTAATAAAGTGGCTAAGCAGACTGAAGCTTGTTTTCCACAGAGTATTCATAGCCTCTCTCTCTCATTCTGACATTCTTTCTCTCTTTTCTTCCAGGTGGAGTATCAGATGTTTAATAAAGCATGGGTTCATCTTACAGTCATAGTATACTTGAGTTAAATTTGTCTTTCAGCTGGAAGAGAAACCCACAAGAAACTACCAATTCTGGTTGTTTTTAGGGAAGTGGAAGTTTCCAGGAGATTTCATCAAAAGTACTCAATTCCCTAGTTAAGAAATAGTTTATAACATTGTAAGGTTTATAAGGATTGGAATACTACACTAAGAAATCAGAAAAAAACTGCATACAAAACTCCCATGATTTCTTCTTTATTGAAAAAAAAAAAAAAAAAANCAGTCTATTAAATCTACTAATACCTTTGTAAATTGAAACACTTAGGCAATGCATGGCCTGAATTTCTTCTCACCTCTGTACTGTGTTTTTTATCGGCATAACACCACACACTGCAATGAAATCATCTAATTAAAATTAGGGGAGAATAAGGTACATATATTTCTATATTCATTTGATAAAACACGTTATTAATCCACTAATAATCTGATTAAGGGTTTGAAAATCCTAGAGTTTTACTATGAATTCAGCTATGTTGATTATAGTCATGCTGCTTAAATCATATAGCTTCATTTTTTTCAGTTCTTTGTTATGAAATTGATACATTTTCTATTTTGGTATGATGAATACTTACTCTTTTGCCAAGCTAACTCATTTCTGATAGATGTGACAGTTCAAACAAAACATTCTGAAATTCTGCCAAAACCATGAATTGCAAAGAATGCAACTTTATGCTTAGAAGAATTCCATTAACTTTTGTCTGGCTTGCTTTTTTTCCCCATTTGTTTTCAACAGTCGCTAATAGCAAAAATTAGAACACAGAACAGGAAAGACTATTCACTGAATATATTTGATTTTATTTAGAGCTGAAAAGTACAAAAAACCTTCCAAAACTCCTGAAATTTCTGTAGAAGACTATGCTTTTATACAGAAAAGCTACTTACAGAAAATCCTATATCATATTTCTGCCTAATTTCAACTGCCATTGGAAAAGCACATAAACTTGCAAAACAATTAAGAGCAAGAGAAAGATTTCAACAGTTTGGTGAGCTACTTTACACATTCTGAAGTCATTTACAAACTTACTTACCTAGTAAAAGTCATATCTGTCCATCATAAGAAGAAAATACTACTTCTATTGCCAAATATTACTTCTATTGCACTTTTACAACACACAGAAATAAATTGACAGCATACTGATGTAAATTAGCTTTGTTTTCTTAATTTCTTTCTGGAAGACTGAAATCAAGAAGATTGTTAAGATCCACTCTGCAAAGTTACTGGCTGTGGGACAAGTAGTTTGGGACTAGGATTTTAAAAATACAATAAAACAATAAGATGGAAGGCAAATAGACTAACTGAAATTATTTTCTTACAGAGTATATTTCCCAAATGCCTTGTTGTGACATTCTGTCACAATAATATGTAGTACATTGTAGAGTTTCTGCTGCCTCCAAGCCAAAAGACTCAATACTTTAGCACAAGCCACAGAATTTCACAATTTAAGTCAAGATATTCAACAATCAGTTCCTAAATGAAAATTGCCCTTATTCCATTTGCATGTGTCAGTAGAAGACATTGATTAGCAAATCCCTGTACAAACCCTAGTCCAGCAGTAATGCAGGAGTAGGTTTCACAGTGCCTATCTCCTACATTATTGTAAAAATAAAATGGATTTTAAGTCAAAAAGTCTTGTCTTCAATCTTGGTAACCCACTACAGAAAGACACTCTGTGTATTTGTTGTGAAAATGTTTGGGATAAACAAATTTTTGAGTGAGAAGTGTTTCTCTCATACAATAAATTTAATGGTTATATCCTCCACCAAAGTACATTTATATAAACTACAGCATTGGACAGTCAACTTCTGTACTGGGAGTAAGAGGACCAAATCAGGGAGAAAAGCAATAAATTCTTACAGTGTGCATGTAGACACTTGATATCATGTAAGTCTGCTTTTCCTACCAGCTAATGGGAGTCATCTCACATAAGAAGGGGCCCAAGAAGATATTTTAAGTCTCCTTGGTCTGAGGAAGTCACAGCTATGATTTATAAATAGCCCAGAACTGAGACAATTTTCAGAAAAAATTGTGACATTTTAATGTAATGTAATGAATCAAGGTAGGCTCTTTGACCCACACCTTAGACTTCAGTGACATCAGGTAGAAGTGGCTTAGATTTCTCTGGACTGAAACAAAGCTGCCCTGTATGGTGACTTCTGTTACATACTCTCTCATGAGAGCAATGGGATTGTGTCAGGCAAAGAAACTGTAGGGATTGCAACACTGCTCATCTTTTTGGACAGGGCAAGGGGCACCCTGATCATATGGCAGCTACACTGCCAAATCATAGAACAGAGCCACCTGGGTCAAACAGCTGCCTGTATACTAATAACAATCCCAAATTTCAGATGTATATCCTCCATCTCTGAACTAGACTTTTCAGGAGCTTATTTCCTTCCATGTACAAAACTGAAGGACACCAGCCTTCAGAGTTTGGTGCCTAATGTTACAGAAAAATCAACACACCCCTCATTTATCCAGCATACATTTGTAGATGACATCAACTTCCTTTGTCATCCTACCATGATACTCAAAATTCATACACATAAGTACATAAGCACTCCGATTTCTGGATACCTTCACTAGTTTTTTTTCTTTCTATTAACCACTGTTTTCAGGGGGTATTTTTTGCTTCCACTGAAGTTTGCCAGCTAGATCTACCCAACAAAATTTATACATCTATATACATGCAAACATGTATACAAGTTTGTATCTAGTGTAGCATTTTGTATACATGTAAACAAAAATACAAAAGCCTGAGATTTAAAAGGACAGATTTAGCAGTTTTTGTTTTAATTTTGCACTTAAATCACCTGACACTCTCTCTCTCCAAAATGAGAGTATATACATTTTGATTGACATAAAGTTAATGGATTTCCACCATTACGTCTTATATACTGAAAATGACCAAGCTTTCAGCTATTGAAGTTAATCAAATGAAATCAGATCAAATTAATCATATCAAATTGAAACATGCTAAGGTCTCCTGATATATTGATAGCAGAGAACATCTGCCTGGTAATCTGACTGTACAGATGCCACTCAGTAAAAGTTTTTGTATCCATTGATGCAAGAAAGACAAAGGACCCCCACAAGCATCCTGGATGGCCAGGACTTTCTAGAAAGAATGTGGCTGAATTATTATAAGATATGATTTTTGAAATCAATAAGCAAATAAAGAATGATTAATTATGGTGGCAAATAACTAGTCTACACTTAATTATAGGCAAGGTTGCAATGTCAGATAAAACTAAGGACATATGAAACCCATGTATCAGAACTGCCGGCACAGCTTTATGAAGCCCATATAAACTTACACTAGGAAGTTTCTTTCTATATCATTTGACTGTGGATTATAAATAGCAAAGAGAAAAGAGAAAAGCCATGAATAAACCTCTTAATGTGTTTCCACAGGGTTAATGGCTCTTTTTAGTATCAAGAACAGCTGCAAGGCTATCCTGCAAAGGAAAAATAAAAGGAAAAAAAAATATGTGGAAAATAGATTTTAATAATTCAAATTCAACAATTTTCTTACAATATTATAAAGGACCTTAACATACCACATATGATCTTTCCCCCCACTCATTTGACATACAATTCAGACAGATTTCATAGTAGAATAACAACACAAGATTTTTGTCTAGTCTACTCTGCTTGACACTACAGTCAAAGTTTAGCTAGAAAAACTTCCATATTTTACTAAAGTGATATTTACTCTATTTGTTTTTGCTGAAAACATTTGATATGGTTAAAATTCATTTAATCTTGCAGCATACTCTCTGATGGAAATGTTCAGGTTTTGGTTCCTGCTAATAACAAATCTCAGTGCATTTTCTTTTGCTGTCCTAGCCTTCCTTTCTTCCCCAAGTACTCTGATCCTTGGAATGCATTTTCCAGTAAAGAGTTTATATGAATAGAAACTAAATCAAGCTTTCAAATCCTGTGAGCCTGAGAAATCTCTATGGATCTTTGTGGTTCCAAAATGATGAAAATGAATTCATTCTATTCTAAAATAAAAAATAGGGTTTGAGGACATTTTGAAAGGAACAGCTACAATAACTGATATAAAAATTTTAGTCTTGAAGAATAGAATATCAGCTTTGGCTCTTGCATTTTATAGTCTCCAGATTGCTTTTATGTGTTATTATGTTATCTTGTACCCATATTTTAGTAATTGTAGCAGTGCTGTAATTTATTGTCTTACCATGCTTAATATTTTAACAAATTGAAAATGGTCATTAAAACTCAGTGGTTTTAGAATAATCTTGAAGGTGTCCTGTATTAGTCTGGGCAGCAAAAAGTCCCTGACCAAAACCAGGAATTAATTTAATGGCTACTTTTATCCATCTTTATTCCCCATAATTTCTCTGGTTTTGAAGGCATACTGCACTGGAAAATGCACTTCTGCAGGACTCTAATACCACTCCAAGTAGCTGCCTACACAAAGAGGGACAGAAGCACATTTTACAGTGATGGGTAAAGACAAGGTTGGTGTATTTTGCAAAAGCTTTTCATTTTTAATGAGCTATTCACTTTCTGTACTCATTTTATTTAATAGCTTAGCCTCCTAACTCTCTCTTCTCTCTTGTAGTGAATTACTTTCCAGAAATAATAGGAAATTTTAAGCATCATCATGTTGCTGGTATTGTCACTTGAAAATGTGGGTCACCATCACCTCATCACCCCATCCTGGTTTGCTCATTAGTGGCACTCTGTATGGAAAACCTCTGAAGATCATTACCACTGTAGTCTAAAGCCAATGTGCCAGCATAATGAAAAACAATTCAGCAGTTCCCTATGCTCTGTTAGTTGTGTTTGTCATAAATGAGTTGTGGAGATTTGGAGTGAATGATCCATATCATATTGAACTGTCCTTTTTATTGCTGACAATTGAAGGTGACTGAAAAGCTGGGTCAGTGTCAGATTGTATCTAATTGGAAACCTTTCCTCATTAACGTTCAATGTTGACTTGTATTAGTTGATGAAATTAGGACCACAGTGGAATGGATTTTATTACACAGAATGAGCTGGTTGAGCTCTCTTCCATTTCAATGTTTTTTTAACCCCACCCGTGGCAGCTGAGAAAGGAATCCAGAAGCAAGGAAGTTATGAATGACACAGGATTAAGAGGAAATTGAGTAAAAATGTCAGTGTTACTCAGTAAATCGAAACCATGTGCTTATTTATCCCACATTTACTTCAGCAAATCTTTTGTGAAAACACTTCCTCAGAGATCATTTGGGGTTGTTTTGTGGATTTAAATTAGAAGTAGGGGACAAATATTTCCCAGGTAAAAGGAAAGTGGAAAACTGAGGGTAGGGGGACAGGAGAGAGGGAAATGCTGATTTTCTGAAAGGCATAAATAAGGAAACATTTTTGTTTCATAGTTTAGGTAGTTTTGCAACGAGAGTAATGCAGCATTCTTCAAAAGTATCTGTAACCCTAAATAACCCATTTTCTTGTTCATTAGCTGCTGCAAAAGGCTCCTAATCTAAGGAAACCAAGGCAAACCTGTAAAATTGAAAATGTTAAATATAATGCATACAGAAAATATGCAGGGAGGCATGCTATAAAGATAACACACAACATACTCCTTTTTTTTTTTTTTTTCAGATATTTTATGACTTTAAGAAAGCAGTAAAATCTACAAATTCACTTCAGGAGCAAATTACTACAGTTGAATTGATCATGGGACAGTCTTGTATAGGATCATGATGCTTATTGAGTGTCAGATTTATTGGGGTAAATTCTGTTATTAGAGAAGAATAGGCAATGTGGCAAGGGATACTTACCACACAGTGGCTTGCTATCACAAAAACTCCATTAAAATTCTTGTCTTCAATCTCACAACTTCTCTTAAATAAAGTCTCTTTTTATTTTTACTTTTATCATCAATTAATTAAATTTCAATACATAAGGGATATCCTCCTCTCAACTCCTTATAGCATATCCTTAAAGACCATAAGTCATTGTTAATTGTGGACAGAACCTCAGAACATACTGGAACTGAGAAATTCAGATCTAAAAAGAGACAGGGCTTTCTTTCCAAGCCATTTGTATGAATCTCTTAGAGATTTTTCACTTCCATTAAATTCACAACTTGAGATTTTTTGCCTGGAAATCTTTCCAAAAATCAAAAATATGTAAGTCAACCCAAAATTTCACATTCTTCTGTAGCTCAAAGGTATGCTAAAACCACTATGCAAATAGCTTCAAGTCTGTCTGACCAGAATCTGAGCTGTTTCATCAATGTCTCCTCTTTTTGTATTTAGTCAGATTGATCCATTCTCACTAGGTCTTGTGGCTATGCAAGCTATGCCTAAACACTATATTGTAATCATAAATGCCATATTGTAAGAAGATACAGAACACTGGCAATGTATAATAAGAAAGAGAGAAATAAGTCAATAACAGAGCTATATCAAATGTACTTTAAATAGTATCTCAGTAACAGACTGTCTTTGTATGGTGTTGAAATGCTTATCCTGGTCATATTTTCCTTTTGTTTATTAAAAAAAAAAAAAAAAAAAAAAAAAAAAAAAAAAGTTTTGATACAATTTTTAGTACAGTTGCATGTTTACATTCTATAAATGTATAGTTTGGGATTTTAGACAAAACCTTTATTGGTCTTAATGGAGGAAAAAGTAACAGGCATTTTCCATCTGTCTCAGCTAAAAAGAAAATCCAGGTTGCCCAATGTTATGAGAAACTCACACAATAAATCAAAAAAAAATATATATCACATACTGGAATGAGTGTCTCATAGGTCATACCTAACTACCAGTGGGCAGAATCATTTCCACTTCATTTGAATTAAATACATTTTAATTTACATTATGCAATCATGTGGAATTCTCTTTTCCTACTCACATACCATAAAAGTAGACTTTGTGCTAGTTTCCTTCAAATTCTAAATCAAAAATAATTCCTCTGATGTTATAAGAAATCTTTGTCCCAACTTATATAAGACTCCTTTGGCTCAAAATAAAAAGACAGAATAAGCAATCACACAACTTTAATGTGTCTCCCCACAGCCAACATCTGAAGTGTGATGAATATCTTACAATCCCAAGAAAGTGCTTGGAATTAAGTTTGTTACAAATTATTATCTTGTTGGTTTTTTTTTTTTAATATCTTGACTTCCACAAGGTATTTAAAGGAACTGTACTGATGGAATCAGGAGGGAAATTAAGCAAGAGAAAATAAAATCTTAAAAATAAAAACGATTGTGACATGGTCGTGTGATAAAAGTATTTGAGATTTCCACAATTAGGTGAAAATAATCAACTGGCATAAAAGTAGGAAAGAGAATTCTGTGCTTACAAAATAGAGTGATGTCCTAAGCAGAAACACTGTCTTTACTAAGAACATCAGTGTTTAATTAAATTATTTTAAAACATTGCTTTGGAAATTGCAGGTACGGATACATCTGTGTTGATTCTTTCTGCCTTTGAAATGATTCCATAATTTATTTGTATACAGCTGTATCTGATGCTTATACACACAGGGTCAACATGCCTGGCTTGCTCAAATCCATTAATAAACTCTCCCTGTTTTACCTCTACTGTACTTATGAACTCTAATTACTAAGAAAACAGAAACCAAATGAAATCTTGACATGAGCAATTACTGGTTAAACTCACATGGCTTTCTTTCTAAACTGTCTGTCCATGATACTTCTTTTGGGGTTTCAAACACTATTTAAGAAGAGCTGTAGATATTTTGTTGACATCTGTTCTTGGGTGTCAAAGGGCTGCTTCACCTACAGACAGTTTGGTCCCAGAGTCACATGTGGGATTTCACTGGATTTGAAATTCATAATGGGCACATTATTTGGCCACGTTATGAAATAACATCATTCATATAACAAATAAATAAAAAAAAAAAATGGGTGGACTCTTAATTATAATAATTTGGAAATAAAAAACACCAGCTGAAACTGGATTAAGAATGTCATTCAATGAGACTTGTTGCTTTGGAGTCCCTTTTCCATTGTATGGCTAACTGGACTTGATGATCTTAAACATCTTTTCCAATCTAAATGAGTATATGATTCTAGTTCCTTTCTACAGTTCCAGGCAAAAGCAAGAACATGTGTACTTTATGCTTTAGTTGTGATTAGATTTTTTATTTCTGTGGGTTGGGGTGGTTTTTTTGACATGACAGTTCTAATATTTTACACTTAGAAGTAAAGTATTTCTCAGTCACTAAAGGTCAGGGGAAAGGAGACACATCTCAAACCCTACCAATGGATGTTTGCACTCAACCAAGCTAGAAGACAGAAAGGATGTGGAATAAAAACAGAAATTGAAAGAACTCTTTCCAGTCTCAAAATACCTGTGTGTCAAAAAAACACTTCACATGCAGAGCTACCAAGCTGTTTACATTCATAACTCTCTCTGTATTGCACAAATTCCAATAAAGTTCAGAATAAAATGTGTATTGAACCAACATATTGTTGTTTTCAGCAAAGGGTACACCATTCATGGGTTTTTATTACTTCCTCCTTGTAGTTACTTTCTTCATTTTCTCATAAGGAATTTTTGTGCATTCTTTCTGAAAACCTGTTCTTACCCAGGAATCACTAGTGCCCAAGCTGCTATGCTTTCTCTCTGCTCTGCAAGACCACATAGCAAAAAAGAAACAGCAAAAGTACATGTAATAGACATAACACATCTGTGCCACACGTGTAGATGTCATAAAAGATGTAACAGCCAGGGTGGTGGAAAAGTAAACACTTTCTTGATTCATTAATTTTCTTGGACCTCAGGCACGTTTGATAGACCAGACTTTAGAAAAATTGAAGCAAATGCACCTATTATCGGAATCTTCCTTATATCAAAGCTATTGCCACTCCCTTTTAATACATGTATTTGATTGCAGATTAAATATAAACCCCATTTTAGGCAGGGAGTCTGACCAGCTGTTTGCTGTATGGGAAACAGGATAAATGAATATTCTCTCTCAGCAAAGGCAATCTTGTAAGAAAATAGTCCATTATTACAGATACACATGTGACTCTGGGACCAAACTGTCTGTAGGTGTAGCAGCCCTTTGACACCCAAGAACCCCAAAGAATAGGAGGTCCAAAGGGGAATGGCAGACAAAGGGTGTGAGATCATGACATAAAAGTAGCCTGACTGTGACTGGGAAACTATTTGCTCAATGCAACTAAGTCCCTATTTAAACAGTAGACTTTTCCCCGTTACCCTTTTCGACTTCCAGTGTAACATTGTTAGCAATATTGGTAACACACTAACAATGACTTAACCCTTTTACCTAGTTCTTCACCTAACCTGGTTTTCAGGAGCAACCTACTGGCAAGTCTGACCTGGTCTGATGCAGTTACACAGTGTCTGATGGGTAACGTCAGAAAAAAGTTATAATAGTAATGTTCCTGTGTAGGAAATTAATACATTAATTTTTAATATGTTGCCTTTTCTTTTTTTCCCCCGCAGCTGAAGTGTTTATTGAACAAATATAAGCTGTTGCAATGTTATTGCAATGTAGTATGGCTTTCTGATATTTTACTCAGAAATACATATTATGCCCTCGCTTGATTGTCTTAATTTTGCAGTAATCTGCACAGCCCTTATGTGGCACACAAAGGTGCAACTGCTATAAATAAAAGAAACGGCGACATTACTGAAGGGAGAGAGAGCTGTATGTAGCATTTTCACTGACCTCTTTGCAAGAGAGTCAAGTCTAGAGTTTAATGAAATGAAATCTCTTTCGAGGGAATCTGAATGAGGCAGCCTCTGGAGCACTGTTCTGGGAAAATTATTTCAGCTGGCCTCTGAGAAGATTTACACCTAGGTCTCCAGTGTCAAAAGCTAAGACATGCTGCATTCACTACCTGGAGACCTTCTTATCACTTCTTATCCTAAAGCCAGGAGCCGCCTCTGAAATTGCTTGAAGTAAAAATGTTTTAAAGAAAGAAAAAGATATAAACAAATTAGAGTCCAAGATCACTATGACTTTCCTATCAATAAAAATGTTAACCTACCTAGGAATTTCCTGACCATAACAGGGAAGGAGATTAAGGTTGTTATTAACTCAAAAAAGATCAAAGGATGCAATAAGGTATTTTCTTTTTATTAATACTAACGATTACTGTTTGTATCATAATGTTTCTTATACTAGATATAATCTTTTGTCAGAAAACTGTAGTAAGCTTAGTAATTGAAATTTATTTTTCTGATATAGTTTTGCTTATGAATTTTGGCATTTTTCTTCAAACTATAACTCCATCGATAAGAGAACAGATTTCAGTAAATAATTTTGTTATTGCTTAACATCACTCAGTACAGAAATAGTACTCAAGTGATGTACTTAATTATTCAACCAACCAAGCTATTAAAAATGAAGTTAAAAGAAGTTTTATATAAATAAACTACTAGCCTTACAGCAAGATAAAGGGACTGGTTCTTTTGTCAGATTTTAGCAAATGGTAATATTATGCCTAAATTAAAAGTTTTAATGTATATTCCAATCTACTTAATATTAAAGAATCACAACATCACACAGCTGTGTAAACATTTATTTGGTTAGTCAGTCTTTGAAATCATAAATTTTCAAGGTTTAATTTGAGCTGGGGAAAAAATAATTCTATATATATATAAGGTAGTCAGGCTTCTGAAACAGTGATTTAAAAGGAAACTACCAAAACCTCCTGGTCTCCATTAGACAGAATCATCTATTCTTTTGCAGTGCTGTAAATGGTCTCAATTCCTCACCAGAGAATATAGGCAGAAAGGTCAACAATTATGCAAAATAAATAATGGGTTTAGAACAATCACCATATCCAGCTGCCACAAAGTAAGCAGAGTCTCTAAGTCTGCCTGCCAGGTGCAGACCTCTTTCCCTGTGGGGATGACCAGGACCTATCAGAAAATGATGCAGTAAACAACTCTGCTAGATACCCAGGGAAAATATCTACCAATATATTTGAAAACCTAGAGACCCAAGATTCAGATAATGAAAAAGATGGTTAGTTATTTTGGAAGATCAATTTTATTAACAAATAGCTTATTTTTATAAAATATGGCAAAAATCATGATCTAAAAATAATTACCTGAAAATTTTTAAGGTTTCATTTTGTTGGATGAATTACATTCTTCTCTGATTTGCCTCCACTATTCAAATGCTCCAGTTTCTTGATAGTGTTTGCAAGAATTTAATTGTATAGTTATAAGTACACATATTAAGAGAATTAAACTCAAGCTACTACCACATTAGAAATACTATTCCCCTCTTTGAAGGGACAAAATCAATACTTTGTGACTTAGGTGTGCAATTTCTTTATATTTTAAATGATTGCTTTCACAGAGAGCTCTTCATACTGCGTCTGCTGCTTTTAAAATTTGCCAAGAAGATTTACCAAATACTTTTAAATAACAATATATCCAAAGAAGAGTGGTTCAATTAGGAATTCATGTAAGCAGAATTTTTTTCTGAGGTTATTGGTTAAATCCTGTCTCCTATAATCTCCATATAGCATCAGACTGAACCCTAGAATCTGGTCTTAGTCTCCCTCCTAACAAATAACTTCCTAAATAATCTCTCCATCCTTTACTTGACTTTTTACCTTTCTGTACTCAGAAAAATGAAGGACCATGGGCAGAGTCTAACATATGGTACATGGAGATCTGCCAGTATTTCTCTTTTCCAATTTGAAATATTCTTCCTGCTGTTTAAAGCTTTGGTCAACCTTAACAGTCCTCAGCAATCATTAAAATTCAGTGGTAGTGTATAAGGAATGGGTCTTTTAGTACAGTTTAAAATACTATAGAAACTCACCAGAGACATTATTATTTCTATTTACTTATTGATATCAAGAACCTAAAGGCAGGACCTAAAAATGAATAAAGCATTCCGAGGCCCTTCTTGAACCAGAAATACAACTTGAACAATATATACAGTTCAAGATGCACAAAATTAAAAAAAAAAAAAAAAAAAAAAAAAAAAGCAGGTTTCAAAGGGGTGTTTTTTCCTCTTTTTGCAGCTGCCAAACATTATCAGAAATGGGAGGTGAAGCTAGAGAGCAGAGGGGAGAATGATTAGAAAATGGTTTCCTGATACTTCAAGGCCTTTCCTCTCACTGGCTGCACAATGAGCAATGAAGGAAAAACCTGCAGAAAGCCAGACGTATATATCCAGTGTGCCTGAAATTTCAACTTTCTTTGGGATTAGGAGACTGAACTCTTATGAGGCAAAATGAAGAAGCCTTATTAAAGATGAAATACTGGACAATCCAGATACAGCAAAACCCTAGAGAATCATCCTATTATCACCTTAAAAAATTAAATTAAAAAAAAAAAAAAAA
>VZRU01000898.1:2051-14588 GCA_013398155.1 Pedionomus torquatus
CCTTTAGGTGATCAGAGAGATGAGCAGAGTGTTTCAAAAAGTAGAGAAGAACTGCTGAAGAACTAAAGAGTATGTGAGGTGGGATGGTGAAATATCAAGGAAGAGCTGGCAACAGTTTAGACTAATAGGTGGAAGTACAGATTTATGGTAATATGTTAAAGTTATTAAACACTTAATATATTCATTATATTATTAATACTACTATATTAGTAATATAGTAAAGTTATTAAACACTTAATCGTTCATTGATTTGATCACTGCTGTGTTAAATTGTAAGTTCTGTATCTAAGAGAATGATACTCTGTTAAATGATTTCTTACATGAAATAGCGTGTTGTACAGTACTTCATGACCTTTGCTAACTACTCATGTTTCTGAAGTCCTAAGGAATTTGTTGTCTCATCTCTCAGTGCATTGTACAGTAAGATTACTTGGGGAAAGGAAGAGAGAGGAAAAAGAGAGATTGAGCGAACATGCTTGAATTTACAGTCCCTGGGTTAAGCAAGGGGAAACTCATCGAGGGGTATACTTGGTAAAGACTCTCATGCTGTAGGCAGGTTTGGTAACATTCAGATTATGCCCTCAGGTTTGGAATTTTTTTTTTCTTGTTTCCTCTGTAGAAAATTTGAATAAATAAGAGGGTGTGGTGAGAGCGCCTGAATTCCATGAGTGATCAAATTCCTATTTCCCTCTGTACTGTCTTTATCATCCTCCACAATCATCAATATGTTATCTCTTTGATTTTTGGTTTAGTGATAACAAATATAAAATAAACTGCAAATAAAACAGCTGAACAGGAGAATCTTGCATATGATCAAAGTATAACTACTCTTCCGCAACTTCTATTGCTAGCATTTTCAATGTATTTTGAGAGTATCTACTAATAGAATAAATGATTTGGGGCATTACTGTAGGACATTTGTAAGTATTCATAACAATGCAAGAAACATAGATGATGTTGAATGATACCCTGAAACCTAGAGTGAATTTTAATCAGCTATTTCCGTGGATGTACACAGACTTTGTACATTGCTAAAACATATTTATCCTTCCCTGAAAAAAAAAAAACAGAAAACAAAAGCAAACACCAAACTGATACTTGGGATAACCAGGTGGCATTTTCAGCTCAGTGGTAGGTTGATCTGTTATCATTCCAAGTTTTTATTGGGAACTGTGCTAAGATACCACTACTGTACTGAAGTTTGTCTATGACTTTAGAACAAGCTTGGATCAGCTGGCTCAATAATAATAGGCTGCATTCAAGTTATCCTCTAGATCTATGGTTAGACTATTACAAGCATGTGAATGCTGGTAATTTTCTTATGCCTTTCTTTCACTTCACAACCTCAGACGTGTTGACAGGATGTTCTTTGGAGCAGCCAGTCTTATTATAATGCTGAGAAACATTTGATAGGAATTTAAAAGAAAAAATAATGGTTTGGTTAACTATAAATATAGTAAGTGAGTTTAGCACTGGGCCACAGGTGCTGAAGCTAGATCTAACCAGATACATGGATTTGGGTACAAATCAGCTGATCTGAATGCAATGAAGATGAGTCTGCAGATCACTGGTGTGTTATTGCTGAACTACAATATTTACTTACAAACACTTAGCATTAAATTACTGAAATAATTTAAATAATGTTTACTAGAAAGTTTATTATGGAAGCATATATAAATCTGAAACAGTTTCATTATCAGATTTTGTTTGACTTGGAGAGCAGTGGTAGATTTTGCAATAAGATGTTTAGCAGAAATACAAGTAGTAAAGCTATATGAAGGGCTTTTTTGTTCACCCTTGTGAATTTGTCTTGCATCTTTGTACTCTTACTTAGAAGCCACTGTTGGTCTTCCATTCTTAAATAATTTTTACCCTTTAGCAGATTTTTCTTTGCTCTCTGCTCTTGCTGACAGGGCAAGAAGCACAGAAAAAATGTTTCAGCTGAAACGTATCAGCTGTTTTACTGACTGGTACATAACTATGGATTGCTGAGATAGTAGGCCAAATGTAACAGGTTGTTGTTGGACCTACATAGTAATCTTTCCCTCAGGCACAGCACTAATTAATGTCCATCTTTTTCATGTAACTTGTAAGACTTTTTTAAAATTTATTTATTATTTCTATTTTTTTGATCCTTTTCATGTTTACTGTTATTCATCAACAGAATCTGCTGTTGTGAGGGACTGACTCAAGGAATACTCAGTAATATTCAAGGAAACTTTTAGCTATCTTAGCCATATTAGTCTTGTAGAATCCTTTTAGACTTGTTATTATTCTGTTCTTGTATAATGGGTGAGCAGTTTTGAAAACAGACATTTCAAGAAAGTTTTTCAATAATAATCCTTTTTGTGCTTCAGATTATCAGGCTCGTTCGTTTTATTGAATAAAATGAGGCAGTGTGAAACTAACTGGTTGAAAGACAAGATTTAGACATGAAAATCCAAGGTCTAGGCTGCGTTTTTTAATTAAGTTTAAAATTAGGACCTTCTCAACCTTTAATAAGTATGCTGATTTTAAAATATTAGTTATTTAAAGGTTTAAATATAGTGTTTATCTAGTTTTTAAACTCTTCAAAGTGAAGAATTTCCAAGACTGACTTGGCAGTGACATGTGAATTATATGAGTTATGTTTATGAGGGCAGAATAGTAAATTTGAAATATAATTAGGAAGGCATATGGTACTAATAGGTGTGCTTCATGTATCCATGTACCCAGATGAAAAAGTGCTTCAGGCCTCTCCTTGCTGCATAGTCCCACTTGTTCCTATTCAGGAAGCGAAGAATCATTCATTAGCACTTAGGTGCTAATGTTACTAAGCTGGTCAAGTTGTTAATTTTTTTTTTTTTTTTTTTGAGTGTCTGTAATATTGATGTATCAGAGCAGGCTATATGGAAGATTAATTTTCAGCAGAACTTCGGAATCTCAGCTATATTTGCAGTCTTTCTGACTGCATTTATTGTTGCTGTTGTTACTTGCTTTCAAGTTGTAAAATAACCCCCCTGTTTTTGTAATGGTTACGTTCGGGCCTTTCTGGCACTGAAGAAAACAGCTTTTGATGGGAAGACAGAATAGCCCAGATATTTTGTATGATGAGCATCTTGAGTAGTAAAACTATTGGTTGATATAGTTGAGTGGTTAACATGAGGGTTTTTTTTGTGAATTACATGAAAGAACTTGGTATAATGAGGTGTTACAGTTATAGTAATAAGATGTAAATACACATTATAGAATTTGAGAAAAATATTTTTCTATTCAGTGTGAGAGATAAATGGTGTTGTTTTTTTGTTGGATTTGTACATCCACACAGGTCTATATACTTTTTGTTTAAGTTGATGACATCATTAGGTCTGGTAGCTTCTGAATATGTTTGGTTGGTACGTCATTTTGGGGAGTTTCCCAGGCACTAGTGGAAAGAATTATGTTGGCTTTTCTTTCTTTCCTCCTTTTTTTTTTTTTCTTAGTTTTATTTCTATTTTTTCCTTTCCACTTTCCAGTTAAGTTATGTTTTTAAGTTAGACTGGGTGTTTTGTGCAGCCTGAGCATCCATGTGGCAAAGATGTGACCTGAATTTTTGCACATGGTCACAAATGAAACTAATTTTCTTGGATGACACAGTGGAAATGTTCTACCATAGCCACTCTTACTCAAACCTACATAGCCTTGCAATAGCTTTAAGATATTTATATCTTTTGTGAAAAACACTACCCACTTAGAGAATAATAGTGGGCTAATAAGCAGTATGCAGAGCTAGAGTGAAGAACAGCAGTATGGAAGTACACGAGGAACCCATTGCTTGGGATAGATGTAGAACAGCTTATTATTGGGTAGGAAAGTGGGGACATGGCATAGAAGGGAGCAGATGGAACATTTGAAATGGGAATAGGGGATTCTGGGAAATGTGAGAGGACATGAGATACACACAGAAAGTTTGTAGTATGATAGGGAATGAGGTATGC
Source organism: Pedionomus torquatus (assembly GCA_013398155.1). NCBI lineage: Eukaryota > Metazoa > Chordata > Aves > Charadriiformes > Pedionomidae > Pedionomus > Pedionomus torquatus. The sequence continues at coordinate 6,008 of VZRU01000898.1, forward strand.
CTGAGGAAAAAGCAAGAGTATAACCCAAAGGAAGTGAAAAATTGATCCCTGTTGTAAAGGAGCCAAGTGATTGCAGGGAATCCTTGAAACAGGTGGGAATATAATCTCCAGTTAACTTGTGCAGGAGGAGGAAGCAGAAAACAGTAAGGAACTCTTTCATGTGAACAGTGAGTTTTATCTGCTCTCCCAGTTGCTATTAAAAAAATACGGTGGCATAACTTGCAGGAAAACATAAGTGGTAGTTTTAGAGAGATTCTTGAGGTAGAGGTTTCTTTGTTTTGTTATCTCTCTCTATAACTTTTTATGCATTCTGTCTGGAGTTGTTCATGCTTAGAATATGTTTATTTGAATGTGTTCAAATAAATTTGTTTCAGAAAATTAAATATAAATATTCTACATTATGCTTGTTATTTATCATTGGTTTTGTGATGTGCTAAAGCGGTGCTTACAATTCTCAGATTGTGATTTTGCAAAACTAAGAACAACAAATAATTGAGAAAAAGTAATTGAAGTCTTGCACTCAAGATACTGGTGTACTTTTTTTCCTTTGTGATGGTAAACTGCAATTAAAAAAAAAAAAAAAAAAGACCTGGAATTTCTTTTCCCATATCTAATTTTCCTCTTTATACTAGAATTTACGATCTTGAGGATCTTTTGATAAACTTCAGTTGCTAACATTTAATGGATACTTTCTTTAATAGAGAGTTACTTTAAGGTGTATATATAAAGATAGTAAATAGTAAAAGATTTGTTACAATCTTAAAAGTCCTGTTGTCATCCTGATGCACCATAGAGGACTGCTGTAATTCAGATAGCTTGTCTAGTGTCAGAGGGAGTAAAATTAGTCTAAGTTGTTTGAATTGAGAGACTTGTAAAAGACTATTGCACATATAGTGATAGTATCATATATTAAATATAGTTTACCTAAATATGAATAAAGTGTAAAGAATTTCCACTAACTGTTGTTCCATGCAGAATTTTGTACAAATTACCAGTTCCGCTGTAAAATTGCAGTGAAGTCCTTATTTTGTTCATTATAGTTTATTGTGCTGTAATTATAACTTAGATTTCAAATACAGGGAGATCTTGAAGGTACAAAGAAAGTGTTTTCAATGTATACACAGTAAACAGAGATGTAAAATTTTGGTTTGTTTTTTTTTTTTTTTTTTTTTTTCCCATTCGAAATAAATCTACTTTTGGCAAGTTTTTTAAGTAGTCTTCCTTAGGTTGACTCACATGCAAGTTGTGGATAAGACAACTTGTGCAAGTAGTAGTTAATTCACTGTCCAGCAAAACAGGCACCAGACCTTAATTTATGACCTTCTTATTATGAACTGAGTCAATTAGCAGAGTTTTACTTTGCTGGTTTCTCTGCTTTTGATGCCTGTTTAATACTTGAAGTAGAAACTTCAAGTGAATGCTGAGGTATGAGTAGGCAAAGCTGCTACTTCGCAGAATGCTATCTTATGTATGTATTGTTATTCTCTAAGTTGAGCCTAACATGATGGTAACTGAAACTGTAGGGGTTTTTTAGGTCTTTCCTCAGAGTTTTGTATCTTTCTCTGGTCATTTTGTCTTCTGCTTGTTTTCTGAGTTTTACGTTCGGGGGTTGGGGGTGAGGGAAGATATGCTGAGGATGAAAGAATGGGAGGGTAGTAATTAAAGCGGGTGGAATTTCAAGGAAATTCCTCACCATGCATGAAGGGTGTTAACTTGCAGTGCTTGGAAGACTGCTTCATATTGATTATGGTTCTTGGAATGGAAAGCAAGTTAAGAAAATTAAAAGTAATTCTGCCAGTTCTTTAATGACTGAATGTGTTTATTAAGCTGTGCTAGTAAACACTGTTGTATCAGTAAAGATTTGACAATTATGAACTACTTGTCGCCATTCCTTAACTTTCCAAGGAGATTATCAAATTGAAGATAATGTGGTTCCCAGAAGTCAGTTTTATTTGTAACTTTAAGGCAGAATCACTTACAGCTTCTTGATTTGTGTAATCCTTTTGCATATGTAGTCTTTGTGCTGTCATATCACAAGGCAGACACATTTAACCTGCTCTACTCTCTCACTGCTCTTCTTGACAGATATTTTCGTATCCCAAGTTTCTTTGTTGTGTATCTGTTCCTCTCTGTGCTACAAATCCCCAATAACCTGGGTTGTATCATGTGAATATGAGGAATCCAAATGTTCTAGGACCAACAATCTAAATAATCAAAGTAAGTGATCCAGGAGAGTGGAAACAATTCTAGAGAGGTGGTGATTCATAGCACACTTTCTCAGTCTTGTTTTGTTTCCTGTGCATGTTTGTTATTTTAAGTTCCTTTGATTTCTCTATCTTGAAGAGCTTTTCTATCTCCCCCTGGTTTTATATTATCAATCTGAAGTATTTGCAGTGTTGCTCCATTTTCTGGGTATTTTTACCTAATATAGACAAAGATTTACTCTAAAATAACCTGCTGCTTCAAAAAGAATTTCAGAACAAGTTTTTTTATGTTATCACCTGTATGAAATTCTCTCCCTTGACCATTTTATTTTCTACTACATTGATTTCTTAGTCATATAACTATATAGCTATTCAATAAGGAGTTTTGCAAAATTTCTAAAAATATTGATTTATGAATACTTTTTGAGTCTTGTTCATTTTGAAAGGTTTTTGTTAAAATAACTTTGTGTAAATCAGATTGTTTGACTTAAATGTGTAAGTGATTCAGAAGCACATGTGCTTCCGAGTGAGTGGAAGCTGTCTTAAGTCACGCAGTTCTGGAAATGGTGGCCTTTTTGCTTTATCTAGAAGCTATTTTAATGTTGCTTTTACTTACTTAATTAAGGTAGTAGGAGCTTGAAAGTGCTTCTGGAAAATGCTAGACCACCAAACAGTGCTATTTTCATTTTCTTTCTCTCCTGACTCTTTAGTATTTTATCTCGTTTGCCAGGTTAATTCTCCCTCATTTTTACAAAGTAACTTTGCTGACATGCAATTCTTGCCTATCCTATTTTTCCTCCTTGGTCTCTGAAGAGCTGTGGAGCCAGTCGCATTGTCCAATATTAGGTATCTGTGGATAGGAGCTGCAAGAACAGATGTGAGCAGAAGGTACTGCCTTTAAAACACAGTGGTGGACTTTTACTTCATGTAGTTCTGGCTTATCATTTTGACCCAGGTATTCTAATTTCACGTTACCATGTGAATTATCTTTCTCTTTGGCAGCTATCTAGTGTTCTACAATCTGGATTTTTGGTTGTTTTGTTTGTTTGTTTTTTCCTTCCTGATGATAGATTTTCCTGAATTCTGAAACTGATGATTATCAGTCATGATTTTTTTTTTTTTTTGATATATCCTATTTAAACTAAAGACAAACTGTTTTCTCAGAAAAATCATCAAAAAACCCCTTAGAAATGCTGGTAGCTGAAGTTATTTTCTGCCTACTTTGAAGATTCTCTTTAGATTACTTGCTGGTTAGATGAAAAGAAACTGTAAGAGCTCTAAAGCATTACAACATTTCCATGCTGCAATCAAACTACATCCATTAAAGTAAGGCATATTCTTCTGCCTGTGGAATATAAATTTGGGGAATTAAGCAGAAAAATAATGGGAATTCAGTAGGGGCAGTATATCCGTTGTCCATGTGGATGCATCATAAAATACCAAATTCACCAAAGGTGGGGAGAGAAATACAACTCTGTTGCTGGCTCATAGGGGTTGCTGATGTTTTTGAATTCATTGTTTTTCTTCAGATCTGTTTTAATGTCACTTTTAAATGAGCATGATCATTTGGAGAGTATAAAGCAAAGATTCATTTAAATCTGCTTGGGCTGTGTATAGTTGCCTTGAGTACGGCATTTTACTGCATAATGGTACTTTGATGCAGATGTTCTGATGGTGACTTCATAAAGAGGATGGCATTAAATTTTGCTTAATATTCATGGAAAATCAGCAAAAATTAAAACTTAACACACAAACATATGAATTTATTCTTCTGCTTTCACTTAGGAGCCAGTGTAGCAGTTCCTGTTATTAATCAGTTCTAGCAAGTTAAGTTGTACTGTTGAAATCGTTAGCTCTTAGAGACGGCATTTGTCTTCAGTTTTTAACAGCCTTCATATTGCTGGGTGGAACGTAAAAAAGTGAAGGCTAATCATGTGCTACTTGTTGGAGAAGATACAGTGGCGCCCATGTTTGAAAGTGATGGAGATTTCTTATAAGGTATGTAAAATTCTTAGGACAGATGGACAAACTTCGCATCAATGATGAGAGCTCCAGGTTGATAATTTGCTCATTTTCAGGCTTTCTGTGGATTTATCTTCACTTGACTATAGATTGCAGTAGGAAGTGGTGAGTGTAAATCACTTTGAATTTGGTGGCCTCAAAAAACTGTAAAACTGCTAGGTGGTCTGTTGTTTTTGTGGAATTAGTCTATTGGCCAGAGCAGTACACCAGTTTTCCACCCCTTGTCTTGGAGACGAATATAGGAAAAAAGTAATGGGGAAACTTTTGAAGGTTTTGTTTTCTCTCCTGACTTCTTATAGTGAAATCAAAATTAAGAGGTGCTAGGGTATGTCACTAGGCATGTAACTTTTTTTAAGTTTTCCTTTCAAATTTTGTTCTCTTTTGACTTGGCATTTGTAATTGAATAATTGCAATTTTGATACTGTTTGTTTTCTTTTGGGATTAATACCTAGTTGTGATTTGGTGTTCTATGCCCTAAAAGCTCTTCTGCTGTGTTCTAGCCTTTAACCCCTGAAGTTGCTGTAAGAAACAACTGTCATTAACAGTGTTCCCATTATTCTGAGTTTGTTTTATATGAGTGTTATAGTTCAGCTTTCTTAAGCTTCTCTCATGAATTTGAACAACATAGCTGAAGCTCCATGCAACAATGACAGCATATTTCATTGACTAGTAAAAGCTAAAAAAAAAACCTAGCAGGGTATTTTTTTTTATCCTTAAAATATTCACCTACTTCCAGTGAGGTTCATAGCATTTGAATTCTTGAATGTTAATTATGCTTTTCATCTAGTAAGAGGCAATGTTCTGTGGATTTGATGCTTTGTGACTGGATTATCACTGTGTACTTTAGAATAAACTGTTTCTGAAGATTCTTCCCTTGCATTAGTGTAGTGTGCAGCTTGATGGCTATGCAGTAGTGTTGGTTTTAGTGACCCTGCAATGCATGCTCGATGAAATCTCTGCTCATTTTTAATTTGGTGTGTTACAAGATGGTTATTTATTATAGGGTCTGTCACAGTCCTTTCCCTTGGTGTTAGCTGAAATCAGCTGGGTCCTTTGCTTACCTACTGAACATCTGGGGACTGGAAGCTAGGCATTCTCAGTAGAGGTACTGTAACGCTAAAATGAGCTCCTGTTGATCAGACTGAAGTAGTGCTTGTTGACCCTCAAGGGCATGGTATAAGGCCCATCTGTTAGGTCTCAATTTTGCCTGAGGGAAGGTTACTTCAGTTAAGGTCTAGAGGGAATATGTTTAGCAGACATTAAAAGTATAATAGCAAATTGATTGGGCTTTTGTGCATGTGTTCAGTGCCTGGCTCTACTATTGCTTCAAGTGGACAGTTGCTAATGCAGGTTCATGGAAAGTAAAAATGAAATCATGCTGTTCTTTTGTTTTTGTTGATATTCCTTCTAGACTCCTATTGTCATTTTGAAAGATTAACAAAATAAGGGAAAGAAAAAAATTTTGAGCATTCCATTCATTAAATGCAATGCAAGGGATTACTTGCGGTAGTGAGGAAATTGATCTCCTTGGAGAGCCGAGCGTGTGTCAGGAATGATGTGCAGTACACCATTTTCTTTAATGCATTAAATCATGGGCTCATTGGATTTTCATTCACATTTAGCTGTACACAACAATTAATGCCCAAATGCTCATGTGGTAAATTACGTGGCTTGAAATTTATGCATTTTAAACTGGGAATAACTTGGAGGGTGTTTTTTCTTTACAGAAAATATTGTTATTTACATGACTCTTAACAATGGCTTAATTTTGCTCAGATCATTAAAGGAAAAGAATAATTCAGGACAAAACTTTTGTTGTTGTTCCCTATAAAATGAAAATTACTTGAAACTTCTTGTAAGTTTTTAGCTATTGTTCTTTGTTTCGGGATTATTTTTAAATAGAGTTTGGACTGGGTTTAACCAGCTAGACGTGTTTGGTTCACACGTGCGTATAGAATGTGCAGGTACTAACCTTTTAATATGAAAGAGATGATTAAAAAAATTCTTAATTGTCTTGATTATGAAGTTGTATTATTTTTAGCTGCAGATAAAATAGGTATGGGTAAAAATAAGACCTGAAGCAGTGCCTTTGAGGTAAATTCTCCTGCTTAAGCTTGCATTAATGTTGTTGCTTAATGAACACAGTGCAAATGTCAGTATCGTTTCAAAACTGTTGATCTCTTGGTAGAAGGAAAAATTGTAGGTGGAGGAAAAAAGGTCTTACTCTCAGAAAATTCTGTATTTTCAGTTCTGCCTTATTGTGTTTGGAAGGCACTGTTTGCCAATGTTTGCAGGCTTGGAAAAATGAGGTGTGGTCTTTGTAAGGTATTTTAGGAAGGCATTCATCTTTCGCCTCTAGAGCTGTGATTTTTAGTTCAAATTGATTCTGGTCCTCGGATTAGGATGAAAGTAAGGATAACATAGCATTGAAGACTGTTGTGCTTGCTGTAACAGTCTTAAATTTTAGTAATTAGTCAATCTTTTGAATGGTGCTTCTTAAAAACAGCTATTGTGTATGCAGGCTCTCTCCAGCAGTGACTGTTTTTGATGCTCTATTGTTTGGGATGACCCCTGAGTTGAACTCTCTGAAACTCAAATGTCTAATGTTCTTCATCAGGCCATGGTCTATAGATCCATTACAATGGAGCTGGAGCCTGTTACAGCTTGGGAGCAAACCCAGACCTGTCTGTCACTAGCAATAGGGGAATGCCACAAGCGCTTAAGTTCTACTCTTGTCATTGTGCTTTGATAGTGGCAGTCAGGATTTAAACAGATGATCTAGCTAAGGAAAAGGTGCCTAGAAAAAGGCGGAAAAACTTGCTTGAACTTATTTAGGTAAAGATTCTTTTCAGTGTCTTCTTTGTTTTGTTATCAGTATTTTGCCAGAATGTCTATGTTTTCCTTACTTTTTCCTCCTCTGATACATATTATTACTTTCCCACTACAGGCTTTGCGGATTTCGGGTGAGAAAGCAGAAGAATATAATTTCCATGACTACCTCCCCTTTGTTAAGGAGCTTTTCCCTCTCTTGGATCATTCCAGCAGATAGAAAGTCATACTGGATTGAAAAGCCTCATCCATAGATCGAAAGATACAGAAACAGTATTTTAGTAGCCCAGCCCTTCTTGGGCTGAGTTGATGTGCTTTCACTCTTTTAGTCGGGAAAGGACTCAAGTGAAATAGGTAAAATGGTGGAGTATGTTCATCTTACGCGCTTGTATGTCCTGCCCTCACACCCTTTCTGAAATCCCAAAAAACAAAAAAGTGAGCGTACCAGTAAGTCTAAAAAAATGGTGTTGCAGTTCAAGTCTTCACATGCTCAGCCACAGCTCTGACTATGGAACTTACCATCATCATCTTTCTGTTTCATCTTGAAATGGCAGGTCAAGGGCAAGGGACTTCCCAAATCAGTGTCTTCTCTCATGATATATATATATATATGCACATACACACACAAACTTTTCTCTGCAAACCTCTGATATTTTCTCGGTGTATGGAAGACTAGAAAAAACATACATGTGCTTCAGCTGTACGGGGTACTGTGACAGAGAGGAAAGATGTTGCTGGTCCTTCACAGATTAGCTTTGTAGCCTTTCTGTAAGGCACCTGATTGCCTGAAATATGTTTGTTCTGGGGGTACAGAAGAGAAAACAAGCGAAGACATAATTTTGCCGATTTATTTAAAGGTTATTTCAAGCAAAGGAATGTGTTGTGGCAGCAAGTTTCTTGCATTTTGGTGGAGTCTACAAAGAGAATCACTGGAAAACAGTGATCTCTTGTGTGACTCCTGACTTTTTGTTTATAAGCAGTTTAGCTATTTCTCTAGTAAGTCCTGTTACAGCAATATTCAGCTATACTTCTTAATGTCTTATGCTAAATTCTTCAAACTAGAAGAAGGGAAGGGGATATCTGTTAAATAAAATACTGATTTGTTATAACTCACTTGGATTTGAGTTATATTTCCCCTCCTCCCCTTTTTTAGACTGGCCTTTAAATAGATTATAGAATCATAGTCTGATGTAGTTCTTTATCCACAATTTCTATGGAATGCTGTATACTGCTACTTGGTTGAAGTGCTATAGACAACTTTTATTTATTGCAGTATTTCTAATACTAAATTTTGAGATTGTGTGTGCAGCTCTAATCTATTAGTCCAGCAAACACTTAAACTATTACAGCTAAATTGGCTAAGTGTTACTGGTTTCTCATGTCATTAACAACCCTTCTTATCGGAACATCTTTTGCTGGTTCAATATGACTAGCTGACTTTTCCATATTTTTCTCCAAAACCGAGTAATTTTCTACAGGTAAGATAGCATATATATATATAATTTTTTTTAATATTATTATTATTA
>VZRU01000898.1:14947-29984 GCA_013398155.1 Pedionomus torquatus
GTTAAAAAGCCTAAGTATTTGCATTCCTTAGCTTGTAAAATCTCAGATTTGGGATTCTGTATCATAAGGTGGTCATACTGTATTGCATTTGCAGTATGAAATAAACTCTCATGCTACAGGTTCATCAGTTTGAGGGGTTTTTTTCATCTCTGCTTAGAGAAATTAACTAGATTGCATACCTGTGAAGCAAAGAAACCCCACACATGCCTGAGTGCACACTTATCCACCTGAAATGGTCTGAGGCATCTATTGCATGAATATCTGCAGTGCTTTGCCATTCTTGATGAAGAACTTTACTGTTGGAACCACTGATCTGTGCAACATCACTGTACGCAACAGAAGCGGTCAGGTTTTGTGCTATCTTGTATGCATTCAAACCTTCTTCCAAGTACTGATTTTGAGAAAACTGTGTTTGGATAATTCAAACTAAGGTATATGGGAGGTCGCCTTTAGTTATTTATTTTTCCCAACATTCTGTTGGTAAACTTTGCTCTCATAACTGTTTTACAGATTTTACGTTTGGGGATAACTTTTGGCTTAGGCGTCAGCTAAGGAAGGAGGGGATGTCAGCCCCTTAGTTGCATCTGTTGTGGACCTGACATGAAGGAATTTGGGTTGCTTGCAACATATTTTGCACTTAAAGCTTCTGATGATTGCTTAGAGGGTTCCCAAACTGTTATTACCAGTACTTAGTGGCTGTTAATGCTGTTGGGACTGGTAGCTTCAACTCAGTGCTAGTTGCATTTTCTTGGAAGATTCTAGTGTATATAAAAAAAGCTTTTTGAGAAAAGCAGCAATATGTGACAGATTCAAACCCATATCTATAGGTGTGTGTTGGTCACCTTTTCTTTATTTGCAAGTCGGGGTATTGTGAGCTTGTACGTTGGGAAAGGAACTGAGAATACTTGGGGATGGGGAGGGATCATGGAAAGCAGTGTGCGTATTCAGGCTACAGAAAAGGGAAAAAAGTAGAAGTAGTGGGTACATGGTGAAATGCTGTGTAGCAGCAAAGACCCTGTATGACTTTAATGGATTAAAGCCATGCCTTAGAAACTGTTATTTTGTTTTATTTTAATTGGAGGGGGGGAAGCATGTGGCATTTGTCTAGCATTTAGGAAGTATTTGATACACTTTCAAAGGAAAAACCCTCTTGAGAAGGTTTCTAAAATTTTAACTTGGAAAATAAGGGCCTGAGAATACAAATCATAAGTCAATACTAGAAGACTAATGGGTTGGAATAAAATTAAGGAATCTGTGCTTTGGATGTGGTAGTCAGTGTTTTCATAAATACTACCTTGCTGTATCTCTCCAATCAGGATTTTGTTACGAAACCGAATTACTTGGGGCTAGTTAAAACTAAAGGTTAACTGATAACTCTTGCTAAAGAGAATCTGTTATTTTGACTAAGGCAAGACATTTTATATTCATAAACAGAGTGGAATCCACATGGTGGGTGAGGGGTAGAGATGTAAGCAGTGCAAAAATCTGTGATGTCTTCCAAATCTATCACAGGAAAAAAAACTAGCAGAGTAGTGATTAAAAAAGATACAGAGAACATGAGAAATTACTACTAAAGGCTTTTAGATTAAAAGAGCAAACATGCTAATGATATCTTCAGAATTTTAATATTGGTGTAGTTTTTGTTTCATCCTTCTCAAAATGTGTAGCAGAATAATAATGGATATGTAAGCAGCAATGGTCAAAAATACAGAACACCATCTATACTTTTAAAAGCAGCATGCTTTAGCGTAGCAATTACATGCAAGAGGGGAAGAAAAGGGTTATGATAAAAGAAAATTACAAATATTGTGTAGAGACAAATAGGAATTTATTGTTTCTTTACTGTGATTAGACTTTTTTTTTTCCTTGCACTTTGCTCAGAAGAATATGTAATGACACCTGTGAAAAATTTACTGCTGCATACTGGACTATATTAGCAAAAGTACATCTATGCAGTCAATAGAAGTGATTTTTAACCTGCGCTTGAGACCATTAAGACTATGTCTGGATTTTACTTAGATGCTCACATACTGGAGAGGATCTGGTGGAGTGTCTCCAAGATGGTTAGAAGGCTGAAGCAAATGCTATAAATGAAAAGGCTGAATGATTTGGTTTCTTGAGTTTTAGGATAAGGACAAGGTTATTGCTGTTTTCAGTGACCTGATAGGGAGATATAGCAAAGAAGGAGCCAGAGTCATAGAATTATAGAATGGTTAGAGTTGGAAGGGTCCTTGAAGACCATCAAGTTCCAACTCCCTTGTCATGGGCAGGGACACTTCCCACTAGACCATGTAGCTCAAAGCCCCTTCCAGCTTGGCCTTAAACACTCCCAGGGATGGGACATCCACAATTTCTCTGGGCAACCTGTTCCAGAGTCTCACCACTCTCACAGCAAAGAATATCCAATCTACATCTCCCCTCTTCCAGTTTAAAACCATTACCCCTTGGTCCCTGACAAAGAGTCCCTCTCCTGCTCTCCTGTAGGCTCCCTTTACTGGAAGGCTGCTAGAAGGTCTCCACGGAGCCTTCTCTTTTCCAGGCTGAACAGCCCCAGTACTCTCAGCCTGTCCTCATAGGAGAAGTGCTCCATCCCTCTAATCATCTTGGTGGCCATCTGCTGGACTTGTTCCAACAGTTCTATGTCCTTTCTCTGTTGAGGACTCCAGAGCTGGACACAGGACTCCAGGTGGGGTCTCACAAGCGCAGAGTAGAGGGGCAGAATCACCTCCCGTGACCTGCTGGTCACGCTTCTTTTGATGCAGCCCAGGATACGGTTGGCTTTCTGGGTTGCCAGCGCACACTGACAGCTCATGTTGAGCTTCTCATCCATGAGCACTCCCAAGTCCTTCTCCTCAGGGCTGCTCTCCAGCCATTCTCTGCCCAACCTGTATTTGTGCCTGGGATTGCCACTTCCCAGGTGCCGGACCTTGCACTTGGCTTGGTTGAACTTCATGCCATTTGCACTAGCCTACCTCTCGAGCCTGTCCAGGTCCCTCTGGATGGCATCCCTTCCCTCCAGCGTGTCGACTGCACCACCAAGCTTGGTGTTGTCAGCAAACTTGCTGAGGGTACATTCAGTCCCACTGTCCATGTCTCCGACAAAGACGTTAAATAGCACAGGACCCAGTACTGACTCTTGTGAGACACCACTCGTCACTGTCCGCCACTTGGACATAGAGCTGTTGACCACAACCCTCTGAGTGTGGCCATCCAGCCAGTTCTTTATCTACTGAGTGGTCCATCTATCAAACCCATGACTTTCCAGTTTGGAGACTAAATTTGGAGTCATCTAAACCACAGTTGCCAAGGATGAGAGGCAACAGACAGCAGTTGCAACGCTGGAAATTCTGATGAGATGTTGGGAAATTTTGCTCCTCCCCCACAATGGGGTTAATCAGTTATCGGGAAGTTGTTCAGAAAGTTAGTAGAAACTGCAGCCTTTGAAAACACCAATTAATGACTTGGCTGGACAAGACCACAAACAATCTCATCTCACTTGCTCCTGTTTGAGCAGGAGACTTGACCACCTGATATTCTGAGGTCCTCTCAAAGATGAGCTTTTCTGTGTCATGATGTGGCTTTATGGAAGACAAAAACATAAAGACAATGAGCAGGTTCACAAGGTAAAAAAAGGTATAAGTAGCTATTTATTATTTATCCATGAAGAATATCCGTCTGTCTGTGTACCCTTTGCTTATATAAGGAAGGAGCACACACTCTGCAGGTTTTTTGTGGTCCAGTTGATACTTTGCTCTGTACCTGCCAAGATACAGGGCATAACGGCTGATGAAAAGGACCCCTGCTGGCTACATATTCCCACTGCTGCTGCTGGCTTTTTTTGAAAGTTAAATAAAAAGCATTAGTTTAGGCCGTAGATGTGATGGAAACCATGCTGGGACAAGTGTGGGAGTACCTTAAACTTTCTATAGAACTATAGAAAACTATATATATACTATATATATATATATAAACTATATATAACTATATTCACTGCTGTATTCTTTTTAAGGATCTGGTGTTAGTGGTGTATGCTGGGCTAGATAGTCTCGTGTCTGACCCAGCATGGCTTTTTTTTCCTTTTCTTCTTTGTCCTTTCCTTCTCTCCTGGGAAATAAAAGAAATGAATGGCTGTTTAATGTAGATTAAAAATAACTGTGTTAATCACATGATAGTTAATTTTCTGATAAGTCAGTGAATGGGAGAGTTTTACATCCCTCCCTTTTGTTGCCAGTGTCCAGAAGAAGTTATACTGTGGAGTAATAGTAACCATTTCCTGATTGTACATTTGTTATACTTAGGGTGATGAATCACAATAAACAGTAAGTTTGTGTAAGATTTTATTGTCAGCCTGTGTAAATACATCTGTAACCAAACCCCAAAGAGCTATGATTTTTAATTGTTCTGTTATTATGTAACAAATATGAACTGTCTTTTTTCTTTTTTGTCTTAAAGCATAAGCAGCACTATTATGGACATAGACAGCACAATTTCCAGTGGGCGTTCAACTCCAGTTATGATGAATGGACAAGGTGTTTCTGCCTCCTCTGCAAAAAGCATTGCTTATAACTGTTGTTGGGACCATTGCCATGCTTGCTTCGGCTCCAGCCCGGATTTGGCAGATCACATTCGCTCCATACATGTGGACGGTCAACGAGGAGGGGTTGGTGTTATTTTTTTTTTCTCCCCTTTCTTAGTTGCCAATGTTTGTGCTTTCTTGTGACAGTAGTAAATGTGTGTTTTAAAGTACCAGTTCTGTAGCTAGTGGCAGCTAAGGCTTGGACCTTGAGCAGTCTGGTACTAGGGATTTAGCTGTGTCTCCTGCATAGTTCACTTATTTGTTATTCTGTGGTTTTTATTGCATGCCTAACTGTAGTGAGTTCTCTTCAATCAGTGGTTTGAAGCTATCAGGTTTTTCATAGGTGCTTTTGAAGCACCTGAAGCTGTTGGTGTATCTTTAAGTACTTATACTTAGAATTCATTTTCTTAAAGCGTACGTTACTGCATGTGAACTTGAGTGAAGTTGTATCTTGATTATTTTTATGAATGGAGTCTCAGTTGAAATAAAATACATACAGAATGTATAGCAGGGAAGATGGAAGACTCAAATGAGTCTTAGTTAGAAGGGTCTTAGCAAAACAGCTCTGTCTGTAGTGCTGATAAGTATACCTTCAATATAACTACGTCTTGAATCTTTTTTTTTAAATTGAGGTATATACATAATCATGTGTATTTCAGTTTAATCCCTAGTCAGGTGATGCAATTTCCATTGGTCCCACAATCTTAATATTTCAAAACATCTTTCAGCAGTGTAATTTTTAACTCTATTTAACCACTCAGCCCTCCCCAAGAATTTCTTAGATTTGATATTAGCGCTTGTCGTGGTTTCAGCCAAATTTACCGAAACCTGAGTGACAGATGTCCCCCCCTCCCCCCTTTTAGNCCTTTCAAATTACCTTTGATGCCTGAAATATGTCATGTAAACTACCCTTCCATCAAACACAAGCAATCTGCCTGCCTTCGGCACTGTATGTTGCAGCTCTTTAATTTCTTGGAGCGCTAATATCAAATCTTAACCTAGAATAATCATTATCTTTTGAATTTGTTCTGTCACTTCTCTAGAAGTAAAATGGCAGATCATTACACTTTACCTTGAGTGAATAAAGAGACTTAAATAAAACACTAATTTTCATTATGTTAAATAATTTATTATGTAATTGCATCACTAAGACAGCCATGACTCTGGTTGTATTCAGGTAATGTTTTTTTGGTATAATAATCTTTCAGCTTCATATTTGGTGACTTTTTTTTCATTCCAAGCTCTAAGCAGAAGCAGTCATTCAGTGAGCTGGCTTTTTAGCAACCTACGAGTTGTTACATGAATCCTGGATAAAACAATAAAATGGATGGGGTGTATCGGTATCCCATGGGCTTTCACTTAGCTGCATCTCCAGGGATGTCTGTTATCTTGTCCATGACCCCTTTTCACTTGAAAAGGGATGGGAAGATTTTTTTCAGGGTGGATTGTTCGGGTTTTTTGTTGTTGTTGTTTTTCAGTTATGTTGTATTTATGTTCACTTATATTCCTTGTGAATAGTTTTTATTTAAAAAATGTTAGACTGTATCTGTCTTTCCAGAAGAGGAGTTCGTTGGAAGCACCAGGTGCCTAATATCTGTTGCATTCAGTTCAGTTTTAATCCCCCTACTGCTGTTGGTTTATTTTTTGAAAAGTTTTTCAACTTGATGCTGTGGAGGAGGACTTATCCTGGCTATTGTGTTTCAGGGATTTGTCTGCCACCTGCTGGCCAGGTGTTTAAGCAGTGCTAGAAATTACATTCTTGTGGTTTTGATTGGATTTTAGATACTACTCAACTACATTGACTATGAACTTGAAGAAAAATGCGAATAGTAACTGCTTACTGAAAACCTAAAGGCAATGTGACAAGTATCCTTGTATGGTAAAATGTGTATTTTCAAGCTAATACTGAGATAATGGCTCCAAAACAGATAGATCCATGAAGAGCCCAGGAAAGTTTTACAAAAAGAGTTTGATCTCCCAGAATTTTTTTTTTCAGAAGTATTTTGGATTCAGCCTTTTAACAAGGGTTTCCAAGAAACCTCGCCTGGACTTCTGGTAGGATGTTGTAAAACCAGTTGCTTGTTTTTAGAGGGATTGCATTTCCACAATACGTGACTTCATAGTAGTACTCCTTTGCTGAGTGCCCTTCAGTCACTGATGAAAACATTGGGACAGTTACAGAGCCAGGAATCCCAGAAATTCTACTTCTGTGGCTTCAGGGGGATCTCAAAACTGAGGAGCAGCAAACATCAGAGATTTAGGGGGTTGTATCAGTAGGTCTGGATCAGTCAGAGACCGCAGGGTCGTCCAATTTTGTATTAGTAAGCTGGTTTATCTATATATTACACATCAAGTACACACTGCTCCTGTAGTTGCTTTTTTGTTTTCAAAATAGCCATTGAATTTTGAGTTTCTTAATTTCTGAAAGAGAACCAGGGACTCAAATCCAAATAGTTTCCTGCAGTTCTGAAAACTTGTATTATGGGCAGTGCTATTCCTGGGACTGTATATTGCTGCTACAAATCAGGCCTATACATCCCTTCACACACAGATCTGTTGAGGCAATTCTGATGAAAGGCAAGTTCATTGAGCTTTTTTGTTCTCTCAGTTATAGATAGATGCAAAGAGAGGAGAGAGAAAAGCAGCATGAGTAAGTTCTACTCCCCTTAATGCACTATTGTGCATATGACTGATCTGTAGCCTGGAATCACAAAAGACCCATAGACTTTGAATCCTGTGAGAAAGTAACTTTCTTCATCAGGAATTGAATATAAGGCCCTAACTAGAGGTATCCAGTGTTCCATGATATAGAACTCCGGTGACTGAACAACTGTATTGTAACAAAGAGGTTTTATTTTTCATGCTTAAAGCATAAAATTATTATTTGTTTATGAGAATAAACAATTTTATTTCTGTGTCTGCTACTCAGAAAATGTAAACTTGTTGCTTAAAAATATTCTGGTTTAATATCTGGTAAAAAGATATTGAGTACAAACGCAAACTCTTTACAGTAGATGCTGCGGCTTTTGATTGTGTTTATCTGCAGGAGGATCTATTTTTTGATATTTTATTCCAGCATCCTGCTTTTTTGAATACTTGTGGTTGCAATTACTTTTTGTCTTGGTGAGATATGAGAAGTGTGCTGCAAAATAAATGGTTATTGTTCTATTGTTCAAAATTCTTTGAAGTACTATGTGTTGTGAAAACAGGCTTCTCTGCTAATATGATTTTTGTTTTTTACTGTTTTCTTTGACTTGTGTAAACTTATCACATTTTTACTCTATTAGGTTTTTGTTTGCTTGTGGAAAGGTTGCAAAGTATATAATACACCATCAACAAGTCAAAGTTGGTTGCAGAGGCATATGCTGACGCACAGTGGGGACAAACCTTTCAAGGTGAGGTTCATCGTAAGCTATATCATTCCTTATTTTAAGAGCTATCCTATTTATTTTCCCTGGTGCATTATATTTAATTGAAAAATGCTATCACAGAAGGATTTTTAAATGGTATCCAGCAAAGTGAGCCTTTGTCCCTGCAATAATTGTGTCTGAAGCTCCTGTTCTGTTACAAAACCAGGTAAAGATACCATTACTGCTTCTCTGTGCCTTCTTTTAATTGATTTATAAATGATAGAGGAATCTAAAACTAAATCCTGCTTAAGTTCAGTTTTCTTTGTGCATTTTCCAGTTGAACGGCTTGCAGTAACCGTGAGATATTTTACTTCATGCTTTACACTTCCATATTAAACTTTGGATCATGCCTGATGGTGCACATTCTGGGCTTGAGTAAGAGCTGTTTTGATTAATGAAATTACGTTGAAACACAGTCAGTGACTAGTTACAGTTAACCTCTCTGAGAATAGTAAGGAAATCAGGAATGCAGGACCATTGAGCTGACTGTATTTCCTGCATAGTATTTTCTAACTTTCTCTTTCTTTCTCCCCCTAATCTGTACCTGCAATTCTAGGTATAGTAGTGTTTATCATTCCCATATCCACCAATCCGTTATTAATGAGTTGCTTCATCCTGTTATGGATACAGTTGGGGCAGTTCATAGCTGTCAGTCCTGGATCACTTGATGGTAAGTCCCACCCACAATACTTCAGACTGAAGTTCTCCTTCCATTTAGGTTATGAAAATGAATTAGGGTGGCGGTTTTTTTATTGTGTTTGGGTTTTGTTTTGGTTGTTGTTTTTTTTTTTTTTTTTTTAAGCTTAGGTAGCATTTTATGCCTTCTCCCTCACCCCACAACCCCACCAACTTGTAGTCACTGCTTCTCTACTTCCCTCCCTTCTCAGGTAATACCTACTGCTTCCCCCCCCGCCCCCCTCCCCCCCCAGTTCTATTTTAAGGCAGTTTTATTACTAAAAAATACTTTTCTGTTGCAGTGACGTCATCCAGAAGTTACTACTTCTGCATAGCCTGCTACAGTAGTTATGACAGAAAAGAAAACTGAACTCAAAACCTAGAGAGTAAAAATAGTGCATTGCACATGAGAGAGTTTTTTAATAAAGGTTAGACCTTTTCCATATCAAACTATGTAGTTTAGTCTGAAAACTTCTGAATGAGTGAATGACAACGGAAAACTTAGTGTACCTTTTATTCAAAGGAGTAAGATTAGTGTTCTCTTGGAAGTGTTACATAAGGATCACAGAAAATTTGCAGATATGATTAGATCAGTTGCTGGAAAAATCTTAAGTACTTATCTCTGAATAAAATAAAAAAAAAAAAAAAACAAACCAGAGTCAACAGAGGAAACTTGTACATTAAGTCTTCCCATTTTGGAATTAAATATTTTATATTCCTTAAACTATAATGGCAAGCTTTGGTCTTGAAGGGAAAGTCTTTCAATAGGGTAATTATTTGGTCTAGATCAAAGAAACACAGAGACACTGGGTTTAAAAGAGGTAGGCATAGCTCAGAAATACCTTTTGAGTCTGTTGGAGTTACCCAGCAAAATCAGTAAAATTTGGTATCCCAATTTCTTGCCTTGACTAGTTACAGCTGGAGTCCTAAAATTTAAAGCAATTCGTTCTGATCATAGTGATCTTCTGTTAAATGTATGTTACTTCACCAGCCGATTTTCTGTACTTTCTGATCATACTAAGGGAAAGAACAAAACACAGACTAGGACTGCAGTAGTTAATCATCATGGCTCAATGTGTGTCACTTCAGCATTTTTTCCTACTGTTTTCTTTAGTTCCTCTGTTTGTTTTTATCTCTGTATTTTTCAATCTGCTCCTGGGGGCTTTGAATCGAGCATAATTGTGGTCTGAGTAGAATTCTGTAACATCTTTTGTTCCCCTGTCATTTATGCTGAATATAGACTCCAGGTCTCACATGAGGTAGCCAAGTATGCAAGTGTCTGTGATTGCGACCTATTAATTAACTGACCTCCTTTCCTTACTGCTTTTCTTTTACAAGCTTTTGAAATGTAGTGTTGGATAGAAAAGCGCTTACAGTTTTGAATATTATTCTTGATTGGTCCAAGAACAGCCATTACTAATTGTTTACAGCAGTCATTCAGAAACGGAGCAGGTTCTGTTTGTGCATTTAAGCTGTTCTTATAAATCTGAATTGCTGACCTTTTAGGAAGAGCCAATTTTTTTCAAGGCAGAGTTAGATTAAGGACCTCCTGTTCTTGATGATTAATGCAGATTAAAAAAAAAATCCAAAAATTTAAATTGCAAATGAAATTTCAGTTGCGTCATGAGAATATACTTGAGTTCTAGCATCAAGAGAAGGAATCTGTCATTTTAGAGAACTTGATCTAGTCATTCAGTGAAGCAAATATATAAATGAATGTGAGAAGCCAGTAATGGAAATAGTATAGCTGCATGTTGTTTTCTGAAGGATTGCGATTCAGGATGTTTTTAAGAAAAGCAAATAATGTTAGATGGGAAAGTAGCAATTAAGAGCATGGAAAAGTTATTTTTCTAAAGGTGAAAGAATGCTATAATCATGTAATGACCAGAGGAGATTAATAAGTATATGGCAGCTCACTATATTCTATTTCTAGTCAAAATGAGAGATAAAATATTTTCTCAAGTTGAATGTCAGCTGGGGACTGTCTCAGGCTTAAAGCCCTCCTTTGCATTAGAACTACTCTGTTGAAGAATATGTCTCTGTCCTGTCACCCTTTTGCTTGCAAATGGACTCATTTTATGTAGTAGCCCATTTTGGGTTTAATTATCTATTTTTGAGATTACATAGTGTTGTCCTTTGATTAAAAGCTGTATCCAGCTGTAAATGAGCTGCTGTGCTTTCATATTAAAATGTCTTTGTGGATTTACCTGCCCGTTCTGTGCATTAATACAAGTTATGTGACTATGATTCATTTGTCACAGAAATTAACCCACTTTTAAATCAAAGGCAAAATGTTTCATGTTTTCCTAAGTTTCTTCCATGTTTTGTTTGTGTGGTTTAGTGTATCCCTCTCAGCATTACTAATCGAGTATCTGTCACAGAAAAGGGAAATTCCTTTATAAATACCTATTTTTTAGACCTTTGTATGCTAACTCCATTTTTGTGGGGGGCAGTTTCCTGGTAGAGTATGTCGAGCTCAGAAGGAGGAGACTTTTTATGTCTGACTCAAGTGCTGAGCTGGTGGGGGAAAAGGAAAAGATACCCTAGGTTTTTGGGCAGGATTTGGGTCCTCAGTTCCATTTTAGACATCATATTGCTTTTCTGTTTACTCCTTCACTCTTTTTCTAAGTTTTTAATACTGCCCTTGGATTTTGTGGGGAACACAAGAATGTGTGTTTTTTTAAGCAATCATCACCAAGGTTTTACTACTAAAGTGTCTTTTCCAATGGCATCCACCAATCCCTCCAACAGAGTGTCCAAATAAATGAGACATAGTTACCATTGCAGCTACTTCTCAGTCTGTAGTCAAATATAATTTCTGCAAAGCATCATGCTTTTTCAGTCCTACTTTTGGTAAGCACCATTTCTTAGATTTGTTTTTCCTGTCAAGAGGAACAAACAAACTGATCTTGCAGAACATGTTTCTGGTTAAGAACTTTCCTGTCTTTGGCCCACTGCTAGGTGTATTTGAAGTTACGCTGTTCCTCTTAATACCTGAAGTTCATTGCTCTTGTGCTGCTGGAGGTTTTCCCTTTGCTTGTTGCAGTCTAATTCTAGCCATCCTTCTATCTTTTCTTTTTGTCATTGTAGACATTCATTTAATATAGATATTCTTGGAGCATGTAATTTCTCTAAGACATTTAGTGCGTTTGTGTTTCTGTATGATTTTTACATTCAGAGTTGAGAGAGAAAAACATAAACATCATTCTTTCTTAGCTCTGTTACTATGTAATTTTTGCAGCTTTTTAGAAACTGATGGAATGTTGTGGAGTATTATCAACGTACATTGGTGTTCCCGTGGAGGGTTCAGCAACTTAAAAACTTTCACAATACGTAGACAGGTAGTTCTAGAGGAATAGTCTGCTGAGTTAGAAAGCTGATGCCAGTAGCTGTCTCTGGGAAACTAAGAAAAAAATGTATGAAGAAATTCTATGTTACGTGTCTTAAACTTGGCTGTTACAAATAATAAGTACTTAAATAGTTAATAGGCTGTGACAACCTGTGTTTTCCAGGTTTCTGGTACTCAAACACACCCCACCCCACCCAAAATAAACCGAAACTGAAGTACTGCTCACCATGATTTGTTGCTGTACAAGGTGTTGAGAGTTATTGAAGACAGATCAAATGAACTCTTAAAATGTAGTCTAGGTGACCAAATAGAAGATGTTAGGCACAATAAAAGGACGAATGGTAGAGTGAGCACAAAAAAGTGCATGATTTCTTGCAAAATTATCACATATAGCAGTCTTCTGTAAATAAAAGACTGCATGTGGGTATGTTACCAACTGCTTTCATGTACAGTTTCCAGTGGGTATGCTTTTAATGTTCAAGATCAGTCATGGAAGGAAGCTTTGCTCGTGTTGGGTAAATGCTTTCAATAACAATGAGTAACAGTATACAGGTTCATTGGAGGTTTTCATCTTGTGTTTAAAAGGGGGAAGAAAGTGATAATAAAAATGAAATTTGGTGCTTATTCTGCCACCTGTAGTTTCAAGAATTCATTAAGGATGACTGCATTAGGTATGTCTCTCTTTAGAGTAACACTTGCTGAAATCTAGAAAATACAGCCAAACAGCTTCAGTCCTCATTTGGAATTCATGCCTGTTACTTTCTTGGCAGAGTATCTTCTATCTATTAGCACACTGCAGATACAGAAATATAAAGGTGTTCTGCCCAAAGATATTGAGACAATAAGGAGGTTTATCCAGATATCTAAAACATTAGTTAGCTTTATTTGAAAAAATTACACATTGACTATTCTAAAAAGCAGATTTGGTTATTTTGAATTTAGAAAATAATCTGTTTTGCTAGATATTTTTATATCATGTTGTTAAAGTCACTGGTCATTACTGCCCATTAATAATGGTGGGTATGGGTACACTGGAGAATTTAAACTTCTTATGTGTTGACTTATTTTCTCTTGAAGTAACATATCCACCAATCCGGACCCAATCTACCATATTTAAAATTGTATGCAAAATTTTGAAATTTAGGTTTTTGGGGAAAAATGAAAAGATTGGTTTGAAGTTGTGCATAATAGTTAGTTTGATTTATTAGAAGCCCTCTAGATCTGTATAACTATCTGGTGGGAAGCTGATTTGGTGTGACTTACCATCCAGAGATCCTGAAGTGACAGCCTGAACTGCTCCTTTATCTTTGGAGAGAAGAGACTTTACCCATTAGTAATGGATTGCTGGATATATTATTTTAGAGAAAAAAAGAGAAAAAGGTAAGATTTTTGTCCTTTTACTATTTCCTGTCTACTGCAAAGGCATTCTGTGTCATCTTTGATGTATCAGGTGCTGTTTGATAACGTGATCAAGTAGTCTGAAACTACACAATATCTGAATGTAATAATTTCTTTGAATATTTCATGTTGTGGCTGCAGACTACAAATAGGCTTTCTGGAAAAAAATAATTTCTAGTAGAAAGTTACATATTTTGAAGATTTAAGGTTGCTGGTTTGAGGCTTTTGAAAGTAAATCTTGGGTACAGCAAGAAAAGTAAATAGTAGTTTCTTTAGATAATCTGCATAGAATATCTGTGATTGTTTTCTTTGTACACAACTGAACAAAAGTCAAGTTATGACATTGTGAGTCAAACTGCAGTCTGCCATAAACCAGTGTTTCCCATCTGACAAGAAATACAATTGAGTCTTACAAACTTATATGTTAAAAAATTTTAGAAATTTGCCTGACACACATTTGTGAGTTATATTCAGAAGGTATTGCCTTTTAATATTACATTTTAATAAGCTTGAAATATGGTAATGCATGCACTGTACCAAGACACTAGGTTATTTTTGACCTCTAGCAGGCATTGTCAAGGCTGAAATTTTAATTTCTCAGTGTGATTGAAACTGAGGGTACGGGTAGCTTTTGGTTTTTTGTGTGTTTTATTTTGTTTTTTTGTTTTAATGTCACTATTTGTAGGATCAGAAAGAATTAGAAGCTGAAGTCAGGAGCACCTTAATAAAAGTTTAATCCAAGTTTAAATTTAGTTACATTGTTTAGTCTCATGAATCTGCTTTTATGGGCAAGACAGCTATTTCAAGGACTTAAAAACTGGAGAATAGAAAACAGCATGAACTAATGTAGGCGTGTATTTTACCTGTATCTGAGTTGTATACAAATGATCAAACTCACAACAAGTAGACCAAGTTCAAGGTCAGGTTGGATGGGGCTTTAATCAACCTAATCTAGTAGGTGATGTCCCATGGTAGAAGGATTGGAACTGGATGATTTTTAAAGGTTCCTTCCAACCCAAACCATTCTGTGATTCTGTAAGTGTAGATTTTAATCTTTAATATTGATTTGAAGTGATAAATACTGGATTGGAGTTCACATAGTGTAAATGAGATCAGGATCTTAGGTGTTTTGAATTTCATAGATGTGCTGGAATTTCTTATATTGGAAGTCACTACAATAGAAGTAAACAATATTGCTGTCTGAACATGGGAAATTATAGGCCAAGGTAAAAAGGTTTGTGTAGGTTTTTGGTACAAATCTTCACAATTTTCAAGGTACTTATTAGCAAGGGAGTGTCGCGGTTTCAGCCAAACCCACCAAACCCTGAGCGACAGATGGCCCCCACCCCCCTCCCTTTTTCCCCCCCTTTGGGTAAAGAGAGGAGAGGAAGGAGTTAAAGAGATTCAAGAGCTTAGAACAAGCTAAACTACTTTAATGAAAATATAAGCAGCACAATAAACAGGAAATATAGGGGAAAAAAAAAAAGGAAAAAGGGAGTATACAGTAAACACAAAACCGTATCAAGCTCCCAGGACGACGACCACGTCACCAGCAGGCCTCAGGAAAAGTCCCAAACCGGACCCGGCGACCGACAGGAGCTGGGCTTCAGATCCGGAGCCAGGAACGCC
>VZRU01000898.1:30144-40995 GCA_013398155.1 Pedionomus torquatus
TTTTTTTTTTCTTCTTAAAAACAAGCAAACAAACAAAAGGAAAATGAAAATGTCTTCCTGTTCTTTGTCTTTTGTTGTGTTGAAATACATATACATATTTTTAGTCCTATAGTAAGTATTAAGTCCTTGGGGATAACACAGATTTTTCTTTCCACTATATTGTTTTATGATGATCATGGAATACCGTTTGCTAGATCTGAGGCAGAAATAGACTTTTCAATTCTGCAGTCACAGTTGGAAAGCAGCACAGTTGGGTTTTAGGGACAAAACATGCTGAATGGTATTATACTGCTGTTTTCTTGCCTTTCAATCAATTGTGCAGACTTGGGGCAGGTTACTGTAAGAACTTGCAAGTTCATCCTTAGGCTTGACAAAAAAATTAGCTCTATGTACGTAGTTGCAGCATTACTTATTCACAAGCTTCTATTGGAGATGCCTCATCATTTTTTTGTGGAGGGAGGTGCTAGAGAAGACAAGTACAGATGAAAGAACTGCAAAAGTTGGGAAGGAGCAGAACAGATATGGAACAAGGAGAACTTAGCAATGGTTTGAAGTGGTGATGGGCTTTTTGCTACTGGCTGATCAACTCATTTGCCCTACTGCTGTTCTCTGGATCAGAAGAAAAATTGATCATATGGATAGACAATTCATTATAGCCAATGATGGAATGAATATTTTAACATTACTTTTCTATTACCCTTGTAAACATGGGGCACAAGAGAAAAGGTTTGTGCCTACCACAGAATAATTTAAATACTCATTTTGCAAATGGAAATAATTGTAAATATAAGCCAAATACTTATAAAAATACCAATATTATAGTAGCCTGTACTAGCGTAGTTGCACTTATCTTGCCGTTTCTGTGTTTCTGCTTAATTATTGTTGAATCTTTTGTATTCTGTTTGAGAGAGACTGTTTTCTTTAAATAAGAACTTCCTCAGATGATTCTGAAGTAATAGCAGCATCCCAAAATAAATCTATGAATAATTGTTGATACAGCTTTCAAGTTACTGAATTTAAAGTTTTAGACACAACTGTAAGATAAGCTTTATATGTGTAGCTTTACAAAAAATGTTAAGCTGTTTCAGATTTAATGTAGGTAAAGATGTATTTTTTGTACTTCTGCCTTGTCAAAGGAAAGGAGCGTATTAGAGATGATTACTGTCATCAAATGCATAAGATTCAAGAGCTGTTGAGAGTTACAGAGTAACAGTGCGGTATTTTGAAAGACAAGGGGATGTGAAGGGGAAAGTCCTTCAGAAGCATTAATTTTGTGTGGGAAGAGTGTGAGTGCACTGTTTCAGATTGGTTTTATGCTTAAAAATATTATAGAGTATAATAAAGCTTAGGAAAAAAGTTATACCATGGAGTAATTATTGAGAGTTATAAAGTTCAGATACTTTTTTTCAGATCCTGGTTCTGTTTATCTTTTTAAGGATTGTGTAGTCATTAAGAATTTGTCTTCCTTTTTGGATGTTGGAGGTTGAGCTAGAAAAGATTTATCAAACTCCTGTGAATGAGTGCCACATAGCACACTGATACACTTCTTGTGTTGTTTTTCTCATTAGTGTGTAGTTGGTGGGTGCAATGCCAGCTTTGCATCTCAGGGAGGACTTGCCCGTCATGTGCCCACACACTTCAGCCAGCAGAACTCTTCAAAAGTTGCCAGTCAGCCAAAGGCCAAAGAGGAATCTCCATCTAAAGCTGGAATGAATAAAAGAAGAAAGTTAAAGAACAAGAGACGACGATCATTACGTAAGTATTTCCAGAATTAGAAGTTCTTGAAAGTTTTGTCTTAGGAAGTTCTTCAATTTTGTTGTTTCCCTGCAGATGTGGGTATGGTAGTGTTGGTGATCTTTAGCGTTACAATGTTGGCATCCCTTGTGGTGGGAGGAAAACACTTCCAGACTGTATTCCATTTTAGTGTAAAGCATCTACATGTTCAGCAGAAAACGTCATTTTTCTGCAAGCAACAGTTTGAGTTTTCAATTTAAAGGTGCTTTTCATTTTAGAGTCAGCTTTTGTTTACTAACTATATTACTATTGGAAAATGTTCTGATTAGGGATGATGAGATCTGAAGTTCAGACAGAGTGCAGATTCATGTAAGTCAGAGATAAATGTGTATTATATAAACGCTTTTGAGCACAGTGTTCCATTAGCCTAATGATAGTTCTGTGAACATAACTGGGATCTAATTTTGCGTGCAATTGACTTGCTACTTTTTAAAAATCTTTCTCCACATAATGATGTTTCTTAATTTTATGTGAACCAATGTGGTAAGAAGTAGAAATTATCTCTTAAAGTGCTAATTATTACCTTGAGCAAGTACAATCACTTAAACCAGTACCTTTTCTAGCCCATTTTGATCCAGTTACTTGAATCCTGAGTTGGCTTAGCATCAGACTAATAACCATGTCAAATATACTTAGAGATTCTAATGTACATAAATGGTTAGGAAAGAGTAGGCAATTCCTAAAAAATGTAACTTTGTTTTATAACTGGATGTATGTCTCCAGTACTGAACTGTTTATTTAATGATTTTAATGATAGTTGTATTTTAGAGACAATACATAAAAACCCATTTAGATTTTTTCCTCCTGGTGTGTCAACCATTTTTACCTGTCAACTATTCTTACCTGTGATGTAAAGTCAGCCTTGTGGTATTGGAGAGAAGCGCAAAATGCCTCTTTTTATGAATCACTGGACCTGTTACATCTCATACTGTCCGTGGAAACAGTGCTCTGTTCACAAGCAGACAATTATTTCAGTTCTGTCTCCTGGCTGGGTTTTAGTGATGGTGTGCTGGAGAAGCTTCACTGGGTCAGCAATTAGTCATATTTTTTTCCAGAACTCTTCTGTTACAGAACACTTTGGTGTATTGATCTTTCTGTCCCTGTGAAAAAATACCAATTATTCAAATAGTACTGGCACAATGGATGCACATGCTGGTGGTCTTAGGTGATTTCTCTATATCACAATCATTGTGATTATTCTGATCTTAACAGTTCAGCTGTGTTCTAAGCAACTGAAATTTACGAAGGTGCGGCCATATTTCTGCCATGAACGCAAGGAAGCCTGTTCTGGAAAGTCACAGTTTCACTTAGAATTCTGAAAAGTTTATTTCCTACATCTGTTTTTGACACTGTGTTCCAACTATGTGGTTCAGTGCTAGAAGAGCCACTCTTGACTTTAGTTATCGTGATTTTTATTTTTTTTTCCACCTCCTTTTATATTTTCAGAAATGCTTGGCTATTCTTAAAGTATGTTTAACGATTGCTCACGTGTTGTAAAACTGTGAACTTCACAACTGTGAACTTCTAATTTTGACACTGAGTCAATATTCAAAGGTAGAAAGCTATTTCTGTTCAAAATTTTCAGAATTTGACTTTAGAATAGCCTTCTCTTTCATTTTAGCAATCTATGTAAATGAGAAGGTTGAAGAAGGAAAGACTGATGAATGAAGGGTTATCTGATCGCTTTGCAGCATCCTTTTAGTTCCTCTTAAATGTAGTGAAAGAGAGGCTTACTTAAAATAGTTACAGATTCCTAAAGGATCATCTTGATTTGGTGACTGCATTACTCAAAATATAGATGTCTAAGACTAGTGATATCAAAATTTTCACTTTCAGAGATTGCTAAGTTGAATCTTAGCTTGCTCCTCCATATTGATTTTGTTAGGTGACTGGTTTAATGAATCTTAATTTAATTACCACCTTCCACACCCTCTCCCCCCCCCCAAATATAAGCAGAAGTAGTTTTTCAGATTTGTATTTTATTTGTTATTGATGAACATCATTGACTTATGTGTTTCAGATTTTAATTACGAGGTCCCAATTTCAAATTATCTGCTAAGGTGTTCTAGTCATAATAAGAATTTACTGCTGAATTCTTGAATGAATCTGTGGCAAAAAAAAAAAAAAAGTAGTAAATATTATGGGAATGTTAAAGACCAGACTGTAGTACCTGAATGTTTTGTCTTGATCAAGTGTTGTGCAGGAAGAAAAATGACAGCTGCTTGAATATTTTTTTCCTTCTTACCTCTTGAGACAAATGCATTGCTGGCTCTAGAGTTTTGCCTTAAGGCAAAAATCATCTCTAAGTTGAGAACTGACTACTGTACTCTGTTTCTCCAGAGGGTATGTGACCCAGAAATCTAACCAAAGTTGATGGCATTTTCTGAAAATGCTAAGAAGCTTTTCTTTAAAAAAAAATGTGTTAATATTGTTGATTAAGTGAATTTGATAAAGGGCTGATACAATTTCACTTGTCGTTCAGTTTCTTAGCTTAGTTTTAGAGGAAGAATGAAGTGTGCAAGTTTGTATGCTTTGTCTTTACAAGAATGGAGGAGGGCAAGGACCCTTATCTAAGAAGCTGAAGTAACAAACCAACAATATTAATATTAACAATATTAAGTATTTTTAGTGTAACTCATATAAAGCTAGGAACATAAATTTATGTTTAGATATTTTAAAAGGGTCCAAAAGGAGAGGTGTTGAAGTTATTTACCAAGATCTCTGCAAGCTGGGTTACTAAAAGTTATGACAAGTGCATGTAGAGCAAGATGTGATTTGATAGTGTACAGTCTGTTTAAATCACAGTTTTTCTCATGGAAAAAATAAGTTTTTTCCACCTCCTCATGATTTGATTTGACCCTGGCTTTTTTTGCAAGACCTAAGTGACTTACTAATTATTTATTGGCAATTTCTTGCTCATTCGTGCTGCTATTGAAGCATTCTCACATATAAAATCTTAATAGTTTACATACAGCAAATCAGTTAATTTGCTTCCTCTATGTTTTACATCTGAAGGTTAACATCCTTCTGAGAGACATTAATGCATAAATAAAAAAGGGGACTTTACTGTGGCTTTTTATGTGACAAGAATATGATCTTCTAATGTATAAAAGATGCATATACTATACTATAAAGATAATTCTTACTGTTACTTAATTATTTTTTTTCTTTTGTAACATCTTGCTATTCTTAAACTGGTTTGCATTTCTTTTTTCATGTCTGTAAGCACTATGTGCTCTTTTAAGTTTGGAAATCAGTACTTCTATGATGAAAGCATGTTTTATTATAGATGCTGCTATAGCTGGTTACATTAGTGGTGCTACAGAGACTGTCTGATTTGTCATATAAATGTTGATGTTGCAGAACAATTCAGGATTACAGTCAGTAGCTTTCTTTTCTGGATGGCCTTATTATACACATTGATTGCTCCATGTTGTCTATCATTTAGAGCTACAGAGACAAACAGTGAAAATGTATATCTCTAAAACAGTCTTAGCACCACTGTTCTGAAGCTACCACAAAAGAATTTTGCAGAACCTAAGATTGTATTTACAGTATTGTCACTTGCTTTTCCAATAGCAACAATGACACTGTAATTAACAAGCATGATAATTGAGTTTACTGGAAAAGTGTGAGATAAGGAAATGCTACTGTAAATAAGACAATGTTAGTCACTTGACTAACTAAGACTTGTTAGTCACTTGCAATTTTATTTACTAGGCTACTGGTATGAAGACTTTAATTAATTAGACTTAATTCATCTGTACTTGGAACTTGTATAAAGCAGAGAAGAAGTTACCTTGCTATGAAAATAATTTTGAGGCAACAAATTTAAGGTACAACACTAACACTCAATAAGGGACAAATTAAACTATCCATACACCTTTGACAAATTGTGCCTTTTTTCTGCATCAGTTGAATATCATCCGATGGTAAATGATGAAGAAATATATTGTATGAAACCAACAGCGAAAATTTGGGGTTGTCTTTTCCACCCTCCCTTCCTTCCATCCTTATATTTATTTATAAAATATTTATGTGCTTGCATCACTGACCACCTGCAGCATGAGCTCTGTGTTGCCACTTAATGCAAGAAAACATTTCAGTGTTTTATTTATTTAGATTGCCTAATTGGCAGCATCCAACTGAGATGGACTAAGGACAGAACATAATGTACAGATAAATGCTTAACAACAGCTAGTCCCAGGAGTGTAGCAAATACTAGCTTTAAGTGGAATTTGTAGTTTGTTTTGAAGTAATGGGTAGATAATCTCAGTGAAAAGGCCTATAGAATTTTTTTTAAATTAAGACAATAGAACTTCAAATCACTGTTTTTGCAGATTACAGGATAATGTATAGCTGATGATGTAATATCAACAATTCTTAGTTTGAATTTCAGTGTGTTTATATGGAGAACTACCGTTCTGAAGGCTTAAAAAAAATCCAAGTACTTTCATTAATACTTTGTTGGTCATGTAATTTAAATATTGTATTATATGGTATATTCTTAAAAATTTGTGTGAAGTATTTCTAACACTATGCAAATATGTAGCAGATAAAGATGATAGCAGTGTATATTTCCAGAGGTACTCTGCAAAATTAATGAAATCTTAAATTTGAAGATTAAGAAAGAGTAGAACTAATTCAGCTGAAACTGAATTCAGCCGATTGAGTGTAATTCGGTTTGTCAAAATAGCTGTATTTACAAGGAGTATGTTTTGACCAAATTAAAATGAATTGTGTATCTCTTGGAGTCATTTCTTCCTCTCAGTTGAATTAATGTTTACGACTCTTTAACAAGGTAGTGCTACCATAAACAATAAATGATTTACTAATGACACTTCAGATTTACTTATGTGCCTGAGTCTGTTTGAATGCTTTCAGTGTGTTGGACACTAAGGACTTTTCTTTTTTTTTTTCTAGCAAGACCTCATGATTTCAGTGATGCTCAAACACTGGATGCTATAAGACATCGAGCTATCTGCTTTAACCTCTCAGCACATATAGAAAGTTTAGGAAAAGGCCACAGTGTTGTATTTCATAGTACTGTAAGTATATACAGTTACATTCTGCTTGCTTACCTATGTGCCTGAAAAATCTAATACTACAGAAAGATTTCTGTGCTCCTTTTACTGTTGTAGCCTGAATAAATGAACTGGGGGGAACTGGCTTTTAGTCCTGTTTCCATATGCTATTTTGTTCATTTCCCTTGTGTTTGGATAGGACAGACATTGGTATTAATTTAGAAGACTTCAGAAGGAGTGGAAAAAGTACTGATTTGGGCTATAGGGATCAAACGTTCAAAAAGCTGTATATAAACTCAGGTTTTCTTAACCAACTTGAGAGATAATGGGTGCATAAAAGGTAGAGACTCAGCTGAAGAAAATAATTGAGAGACAGGGACAGAATGAGGGATGGGATGCTTTATAAATTGGCCAACTGATGGAAGATGAACTGCAGTCCAAGGAGGGAATGCTGACTGCTGCGTCTTCAGCTATGACTTAACCTGAAGATAAGATTTGAATTAATAAACTATGTTGTGGTTTCAGCCAAATTTACAAAAACCAGATTGACAGATGGCCCTTCCTCACCCCAAAAAGAAAGGAGAAAGAGTAGAAAAAAGAAAGAAAAGAGTAGGAGATTTAGGAGTTTAGAATGAACTAAACTACTTTAATGAAGTATTAATACTAACATTTTAAAAAAAAATAATAATGAAATAGGTATAATATATACAAACTGTATTAAGCTCCCAGGATGATAATCACATCACCAGCAGGCATAGGGAGAAGTCCCAGACTGGACTCATTGAATAACAGGAGCTTGATACCAGATCTGGAGTCAGGAACGCTCGGATCAGGATCAAAGGCAGATGAACAGGCAGGGTCCTCCTTGGACGTCGGCCATTGAAGAAGGATAGTTGACCTTTTGATCCCTCAGCTTTTATACTGAGCATGATGTGGATGGGATGGAATACCCCAATTGGTCAGTTTTGGGTCACCTGTCCTGTCCATTCCTCCCTACAGGTGTGACCCCTCTGTGGTTTTCTGCTTCCAACCATCCAAACGGGGCAAATAACGAAATTCCCTGACCTTGGTTGTTCTAGCAATAAGTATAGGCAAGGGCTTCTCTGCACACCGTTCCTTGGTATAATCGGGTCTTGTCACTGTGAGAGCAGTTTTTTGAACAACGTGCTGTTAATTTCAGAGTTTAGTTAGTTAGAAGAGGCCCAGCTAAAAAACTAAAATTATAAAACAGAAAATTGGTTCATTTTACCTCAAACCAGGACAAACTATCATTCTCATTCCATAAATAAAAAATGATTTTATACACGTTAAACTTATTTCGTTCTGTTCTACAAGACTAATGATTGTTACAAATATCTGTGGCCTCTATTACAATTCTTTCCTAAATCATTATTCCTGGACTTTGTGCATTGAGTGCCAGCTTGAAGTGGAGATTTGCAGGCGATTTATCTGTTACTGTTATTTAAATATCATTGAAGTTTTGCTGGCCAACATGGATTTTCACAATGCTGTGAGAAAAGCAGTTTCTCTTCCAATTCACTGCTTGCTTTAATCGGAAGGGTTATTCAGATAGACTGCTCAGCTGTGAAAGCTCACCTCTGGCTGTTGGAATAATTCATAAGGATACAGAATTAGAGGGAGGAATGTGCTGTAAAGTGGCTTTGAATTCACCTGGAGGAGGTGGTGAAAATCCTTATAGCTTATCTGTGCATGTGTCACTCAATGGTAGGGGGTTGATTAGATCTCAAATTGCTTAGATCTCTATTGCAGGAGAGGTGGTACCAGTGGGAGAACTGCTCTTAGATTAGCCCTATGCTACCCTATTTTAATGTGCTGCTACAGTTGTGTGGGATTGTGCTGAACATCAGCTACATTGATGGGACTCAGCCTAAAATCTGCTTTAAAAAGAAAAAAGTAGAAAAGAAGTAGTCTTGTGGATGTACACTGGTACACTGAGTTAACAGTCACCTCATATTAAAACACATTTTGCGTAATTTATCAGCATTAGAACATTGATTTTGAATGGTTACTGGCTAAACAGTGTAATATGGTTTGTGTGGTCCAACTGCAGATGAAGAAAAAGTGTATAATTACCAAATTAGAAGATAAAGTTCCTCGCTGTATGACATAAATGATGTAGGGGTTTTGGTTTTGTTGTTGTGGTTTTTGTTGTTTTTGTTTTTTTTTTTTTTTTTTTTTTTTTTTTTTTTAAGCAGCATAAGAATAATGTCAGACCAATGCAGTATTTTACAAGATGGATACCCTACTCAAAAATTATTAAGGTGAAGAATTTCTAAGCAGTTGCTGTAGATACTTTTCATCTCCTGGGAGAAGGCACTCATTTTCTTTCTTAATTTTTAAACCCATCCTTTACTTCATATATATGGAAGGCTGTAGAATCATTAAGACCTTTTTAAAGAAATTCTTTTACCTTCCAGAGTTCACCATTCACTTCATCGTGAATTTCTTTTCTGCTTTGGAGTAAAAAATCTTGGGACTTAAACACTCTGAATTGTCAGATGGAAATAATAAAGCTTTTTCATTTAACTTGAAGGTTGGATGTTACCATCTCTTGCCCAGTTTTCTGAAATTAATTAATTTTCTGAAATACTTGAATACAAAACTCTTCTTCACTGGTTTTAGCTCTTTTAGATATTTCAGTTCATCAGTCATATGCATTGATACTAGTTACGAGTGTTTTGAAGTCTTAAAACTTTGAAATACAGCTAGTGAATAAAGTAAGATACATACCAATTTATAGGGTGGGATTTTTTCTTTTTCCAGAAGAGGTCAGCAGAACTCCATTTCTGATTTGAGACAACTTTGCTTGTTTTCCTTCACAAAGATAAATTCAAATTACATTTCCTTTCTGGGACAATGTATTAATTGCTAAGAATTTGAGTGTTGATTATATAGTAGGGACAAGAGAAGCAAATGGTACAGGGGGGAAAGGTCTGCTAAATTCACATTGGATACAAGTATATTTCTCTGTGCAAAGCACCCTAACTATAACTTTCATAGCTTTCATGTATTAGATATGATTAACTCTTTTGTTTTGAAAAATTATTCAATTTTCTACTGCTGAAAGTTACTTTCTCCTCCTGCTAAATTTCTCTGGGTGTGTGAAAGCTGGTTCAAGCCCTTAGTTTAGCACTGATTACTTTAAGATATTAGTAGGGCTCTACAATAAGAACTGTGTTACTTGCAGTGGTATAATTCAAGCAGTACTTCAGTTCCCTTAAATTGTGTACCCTGAACCTTTTACACATCAGTGTTTTGGTTTTTGAGTTTTTACAAACATCTCTTCAGTGTGGTGATTGCAATACAGCAGAGTCCTAAGTTTTGTACTGCATATTCATTAAAATGAGAAATAGTTACTGGTAAGAATTTATCTGTATTTTTTTTTCTTTTCTATTGGAGAATGCAAGGGATGATACTGTGTGGTTCTCTATATATCTGTGAGGTTCTTGAATCTCCATGTATTTACTTTACTGTAAATTAGTAAAGAAGCAGTGCTGCTGATCGAGTGAGAGGGACAGCAACCCTGAGTTGCAAAAGAGGCAGCTGGGTTCTGGTCAAAGGCTAAAACTTAAAGTTGGAATGAATTGGAGGAATGCTTTCAAATTTATTTAAAAAGTCAGGATTTTCATTCATCTCTGCTCCAGATTTAGCAAAAGGATGTATCCTGTTGTGAGTATGGCTTGAGAGTTCAGAGGAAAAGTCTTAGCAGTATTTCCTATGCCTAAATGAAAAAACTGTTTTATATTCTTTGATACAAGAGTCAAAGTGGAGTACATATTTTCTGTTTAAACTCTATCAGTTGTTGACAGTCTTCAAGTCATGGAAGGCATAAGCAGGGGCTCTGAGAATGGAGAACTGCCAACAGTAGGAGATCAGGTTCGAGACCACCTGAGGAACCTGAAGGTGCATAAGTCCATGGGACCTGATGAAATCCATCCATGGGTCCTGAGAGAGCTGACGGATCAAGTTGCCAAGCTCTTTTCCATCATCTTTGAGAAATTTTGGCAATCTG